>APFE030429285.1:95536-285874 GCA_000404065.3 Pinus taeda | reverse complement strand
AACAAACTCACAAACACTCACAAACACTCCAAATTAGTTGTGTGAGACAAATGAGAGTGAGAGGGGTCTCTTATAGCTTGGAGAGGGTGTTTTTGGAGGGAAAACACCTTTACCTCCCCCCCAAAACCCCTAAACCACAAATAGAAACCGGCTTTTCTTAAGTTACGGTGGGCGTGCCATAAACCGGCCGGTTTGCTACAAACCGGTCGGTTCCGTCCTAAACCGGCCGGTTTTTCACCGGTTAGGGCTGGAAATGGGCGAAAGGGCAGGTATAACCGGGTTTTTTGGCCGGTTCTGACCGGCGGCCTTGCTAACCGGCCGGTCAGACCGGTAACCGGTTTTTGTAAACGGTTTTTAAAACACTGGGTGAATGAAGACTGAACTAGCTCACTGAAATTTGTTACCCAAATTTTCAAGATACCTCAGAATCTTAATTCCATTAGCCCAAAAGTGCCCTTCTTAGTTCCATTAGTTTCATTAGCCCAGAACTACTCTTCTTCAGACTGCCTTTGACCATGACCATAGCTCTGAAGCCATGTTGAGAAATCCAAAGTGTGGCAGTGAAATGATTTCTCTTATAATGACATTATCTTGTGATGTTTTTCGTTATTATTATTTGTTCTTTCGAATTATCTTTTCTTATCATCAAGACTAATGCCAAGCAACAAATAGAAGAGAACACAAGATGTAGACAACATTGCCAGGGCAAAACCCCATTCTAGGGGAAAAATAGGTCAAAATTCTTCATTTAGTAGATTCAAGATGAGACGACCAAGACCCCTTACAAACTAGACTCAGGACTACCTCCATCCATCAAGTCAACCTTGTCATGTTACTCACTAAGATAGCATTGATTTGTCCAATGTGGTAGCACCGAACCCTTCACATTGTGGTAGCACCGAAACCTTCACTATGGTAGCACTGAATCCTTCACACTGTGGTAACATCGAATCCTTCACTGTGATGTATCATTGAAGGTCTCCACTGTAATCCGCATTATCTTAGAGAGGTATGCCGAGCTTGTCTCTGAAATCGTCTTTGTAATTTAACCGATACTTGTCCACTGTAATATCACCGAAATGTATCTACCATAGCGTCAAATTGAGGTCACTTATCCGAGCTCCTTCTTTGCAATGATACAAAAACTTGTCTGTGAAATTCTTATCTGAATTTTCCAGTGGTAGTTATGCGAATTCCTCATCCTTGTATATATAGTTGTTGCCATATGAAAAGAGGCTGACATGTGATCATGAAGAGTTGTGTCACTGTATTAGGCCGACATGAGATTATTGAGAGAAGCCGACTTGATGATGAGTCCTTCAACAACAAGGAGACTTTGATGGATGGAGTCTTCAGAAATTGACTTTGACAATAACCTAAAACCTACAATGGAGGCTTGACCTATAACATTTGACCCAAGCGTGAAACCCATGCTTTAACAAGTCAACTAAAATAATATAAAATCCTTTTTGCTTTCTTTTGACAAATATATATTACATTTTGACTTCAAGTACAATTATGAAGACTGAACCTAGTTACATTCTTCAACAATTTCTTTACAAACCCTAAGCTAGAAAGACATTTGAAGATGATGGTTGTGTGAAGTACTCTTGCGCCTTTCGCATTAAATGTGGTCCACTATGATACTTTTATGGTTTCTTTACCTATGATGATGATCTCATAGATGGTGGCATCCTCCACTTTCACTTGTTGATTGATGGGATGGCTTAGAGACTGTTCCTCTCCTCGAGATTCAAAGCGCCTAATAGGGCTTGTAGATAACCCTCACACACTTAAGCATGGTAACTTCTTTACAAACCCTAAGCTAGAAAAACATTTGAAGATGATGGTTGTGTGAAGTACTCTTGTGCCTTCTTGTGCCTTCCGCATTAAATATGGTCCACTATGATACTTTTATGGTTCTTCACCTATGATGACAATCTCACTTGATTTTGAGGTTATGTTATAGATGTTGTTTCCTAGGTACAAGTGTCATGCCTTAACGGATAGAGATTTCTCCAACAGTTCAGGGAGGACGTCCAACTCCACTTGGTGACACTCCAAGGCACTATAGCTAGGATGTTGACCACTTAGAGAAGATGTTGAGCTTAGGATTGATCTAGCATTGATGATGACCCTCTCCTTTCCCTCTAAAGCTTGAAACATTGTCCAAAGAAGTCAAAACATTGCCAAGAAAGATGGTGTGCCCCATTGACCACAAGACACCCCCATGTTGGCATAACACCTTCTTGATGGATGTTGCCCTATTCTTGGGCCAATTTATGGACAATGATGGGTTGAGATCCCTTTGGAAGGGATGGTACACCTTTCTTTATCAATAATGTTGTGCCCTAGCCTTATGACATCACCACAATGAGGCCTATAGTGATGACGTGGACTTGACTGATGGAGATATTTTGATGAGGAGGGTTTTTCTTGACCATTGGACACCTTGTTGATGAGGAGACAATTTTGAGTGAGGATCACTCATGTTGTTGTCATAGATACTCATGTGACTTATCTTTTGCACTTTTTTGATGGAGATCTTCATTTTTGGATGATGATGTCACACACGTGGGTTGAAGAGGCTAATTGCTAGTTTTTATCATTGAGAGAGCTATCTTTTAGGTCAACTTTTGATCTACTTAGCTTGTAATCACTTAAAGTATTATTTTAGGGGCTTTTAATCTATTTTACACTAAATCGACTTGGTTGCCCTCATATAAGTAGAGGGAAGTGAAATTTAGGAGGATTATTGTCACACGCACTCATTATTTCTGTTGTGGAGGAGTGTGCAATAGCGTGCTCTTTTCTCTTCGACACAGTGCATCACTAGGCTAGTGAATTGTCTTGGAGAAGATAAAATTGCATGGATGGACTTTCTTTAGATTGATGAAGTGATGCTGTGGTGAATGGTGTTATATTATTAAAAATATTTTTCTTCTATTTTGCAAATGTTGTAGAATTAGTGTTTTTTATGAAGTCTTCAAGATATGTTATATCTTTATTGTCTTTAAAATCTCCTTTTGCAAGATTTGTCACCAATTATCCATCAAGGAAATTTAGAATAACATTCCTTGATATTAAATCTCCTATTTGTGAAAGCCACTAGGGTTATATTGAGAGGTTTTCCTTATCCATTAAAGGTCTTCTATCTTTGGCCTTGCCCTTTTGACTCTATATACCCAATTGATTAAAGGCACTAGTCTTTGTGTGTTTGCACCTATCAAATTGAGAAAGGAAAAACATCATTTTTATGCATTTTCAAGCATATTACTAGGGCTATCGTCTAGGTTTTCCTAGTCATTTTGTGCATTTTCAGCCATTGAAGAAATTTCTCTAACCTTTCTCTTTTTTACGTATTATATTCTTCGATATTTTAGTGTCTATCATCACTTATAGGCTATTTTTGTTGTTGTCATAGATTTTGCATGTTGTAAATTGTCTTTTATCTCAAACCCTAATTTATAACAACAATTGTTTAATTAATGGTAGCATGCGTTTGGAATCTATTTGAGCATCTCTAGGATTTATCTTAGTTCTCTAAACTTAACCATAGGTTCTTTGAACTTGCTAGCTCATCTTCACCTGGAGTCATTCCTTATTGAACATATTTTTGGGATGTCTAAATTGACAGGTTCCTTAGAGGGCATGTAGCTTAGGAATCCTTGGGCAACTTAATCTTCGAGACTTGTTGGGGAAGCCTCCCTTGTGGGGATAATATCCATTCACAAAACAACAGGGAAACAACGAATGGTGCTGATATCATTGTTGCCATTAACCTAGAGTTCCTAATGAGGCTTTGCACTAGGTTGCTAGATTTTGCAGTAACAGGGTCCATGGTCCTCTAACTTATAGGAGCCTCCTATAGAGGCAAAGGAGGGTAAACAAAGTAATATCCTAGGCATTGATCTCTAGCGGACAACAAACCTAGATGTATTTCATCCAAGTTCCATTGTTGAAGCAGATACTTTGCTACCACCTAGAACAAGGAAGGCGAGGTGGCTTACCCGAAGTCTAGATATTGCAGGAGGCACAAGAGCAAGTAGAGTGAGTCACCCACCTAATAGATTTCTATTTGAGCATCTCTAGGGTTTATCTTAGTTCTCTAAACTTAGCCATAGGTTCTTTGAACTTGCTAGCTCATCTTCCCCTGGAGTCATTCCTTATTGAACATATTTTTGGGATGTCTAAATTGATAGGTTCGTTAGAGGGCATGTAGCCTAGGAATCCTTGGGCAACTTAATCTTCGAGACTTGTTGGGGAAGCCTCCCTTGTGGGGATAATATCCATTCACAAAACAATAGGGAAACAACGAATGGTGCTAATATCATTGTTGCCATTAACCTAGAGTGCTTGATGAGGCTTTGCACTAGGTTGCTAGATTTTGCAGTAACAGGTTCCATGGTCCTCTAACTTATAGGAGCCTCCTATAGAGGCAAAGGAGGGTGAACAAACTAAAATCCTAGGCATTGATTTCTAGAGGACAACAAACCTAGATGTATTTCATCCAAGTTCCATTGTTGAAGAAGATACTTTGCTACCACCTAGAACAAGGAAGGTGAGGTGGCTTACCCAAAGTCTAGATATTGCAGGAGGTACAAGAGCAAGTGGAGTTAGTCACCCACCTAATAGATTTCTTAATTACGTTCCATTGGTGCCTTCCACCATTGATGTAGAGCCTTTCAAATTTGATGAGGCAAATGAGGTTTAGTAAGATGCCGAGGTGTAGGAGTATAACTCCATCCCAAAGAATGATGTTTGGGAGATTGCGTTGAGACTAGTGGTGAATCGTTGATCATTTGTAGGTTGTTGTGCAAGGTAAAGCATGTGGTTAATGGGAACATAGAAGATGTAAGAGGCCAAGTTCATAGAGAAAGGGAGTTGTCTATGAGAGAGGGAGTTTCCTATTGTCAAGTATACCCTAGTTAGAACCATTATGCCTTTAGCAGTTTTTGGTTGGTATTTATCCTTGATGGATGTAAAGACTTCTTTTCTTAATGGTCTTATTGAAGAAGTATACATTAATCAACCAAGGGGTTGTAACATACGTCTTGAGCCTACTCTGAGAATTAACTCTTAGGCTCCCTTAATTTTAAAATTTCTTCGCATACGGTTAAGATTCAACGATTATCACAAGTATATTTGCTCCATCGTTACATGCACAATGATTATCCCTGCAACTATACTCATAACCTTGACTACTAAACAACATCAAAGTAATGAACTGTACACCCTAGGCACAATAATACATATTCTTTTGTTCAATCCTTAGGCATAAACTACAATTTGAAGAATGAATCATGGCATGCAACCCATAAACTTCTTTGATGACTCCATACAATTGTTAATAGAACATGCATCTGCTTCCACTAGCATGGTCATGAATCATAACTATAGTAATGCAGACATAGTCAGAAATGTTACTTTTTTAACTCTTATGCAACAGGCAGAAATAGCTAAACTAGCCTCATTGGATACAATTCTTATGACACATTAACATATAGCATAGATAACCAGAACCATAGACTATACATTTAGAAGCATTATACCACTTTGATCCACATGCACCCATGTCTCATGCATAAATATTTGCCAAGCTAAACCAGAGATATCACATACCATTAGAGGCATACTATGTTCCTTTACTAAACATGATGATGACCAAGTTTAGATTCATATGATGTCTCACACATCCATATATGTTCAGCTCACAACAAGGTTAGTATAAGTAGTTCAACTTATGCATAATGGTCCCATGCAGATTCTATCATGAGTAAGATAACTCCATGGCCCAAGCAACAAAAACCACCTACTATGCTTTTACCACTAACTCTACTTTTGGAGGCAATAAAAGTCACATGCACAAGAATGAAATCATTCACATGAATACAGATAACACCACAAACATATATCTTATGCAATACGAATAAAGAACTAGAACGCCTCAATGGATGCAATTCATCGTATAGTGCATAATGCATAGATCAAATAACCTGAACTACAGGCTCTACAGTTTCAAAACTTAGACCCAAAATCATTTATCATATATAGTTATCTCCCTCATCCTTATTCAATCATTCTCCTATACAAAGATCACACATACAACTAAACATATACGCTGAAAGAATTGCAATAATATATGAGCTAAGGAACAACATATTGTACATCCCATGTAATGGGATTTGACAAGAGAAATTGATGTACTGTCACTTGGAAAACGAAGCATTGCCACCCAACCTTATAACTGACTCTTCCAGTTCACCCCTGAGCCGAGGTTCTTGCCATGGATCAACTGCCCCTAATTGATCTATGCAATGGGTATTTAATATCCTCTTTTATGATATGGTTTCCATTAGCGGCGTCCCACTTTTATGGATCTTTTTATCCATTTGCCTAGGCTTATCTTAGAAAAGCTCGCCTTTCTCTCTTGCGAGGCTTTTCCTCATAAAAGCTTGCCTTTCTCTCCCGCACAACTTTTATGTTTTTTTCTATGGATATTTATCTCCAATCCATCCAGCGTATCTCGATGGATATTTATCTCCAATCCATCCAACTTATCTAGAATTAAATCTAGAAGCTTTATCATGAAAGATTTTTCTTATCCCATTTCCCAATGGGATTTGGCAAGAATATCATCTCTTGGTGTCTCACTTTTCCAAGTGATTAATTAATTAATTTATTTCACATTCAATTTACTTTTCATATTACACATCAGACCTAACTTTTCTCAGCTTAGGTTTTGCAAGTTTGACACACAAGGGAGGGGTGTTACATACTACCCCCCTTAAATTTACACTGTCCTTGGTGTATTACTACATCTTACAATATTATTTCCTCGTTCAAAGGTAGTTGTCTTCTGGATCCACGGGCTCCGGTGGCCTTGCCATCTGATGCAAATCTTCTGATATATTTGTTACAAGGAGCACATCTGCTCCCCTTGCTACCTATAACATTGATTTCAATCAATCTTGTGAGAGATTTTAGATGCAAAAACTTTACTATGTTTACACAATCAATATCATAATTTGATATATATATATATATAATACTACTATTTGAATGACTATGGCATGTATTTCCGATCACATATTGTGGTTGAAGAAATGCATGTTCTTCCCCTACATTCTTCCAAGCCTTTGTGTTCTTTCCGAACACCTGCTTCCTGTAGTTTCTCTGCATACACCAAGCCAACTAGTATGTTGACCAAATCAATATGTACAAAGTATCACAACCATCATAATCATATGTACTCATCAGAATCATAATCACATGCATACAACTAAAATAGACCATTGTTACTTATCCTTCCTTCTGTGCAACTTCCAGGTCGGTTGCTATGCCAGACAACCACCCAATGTCTTCATTCATACCTGCACACAGTGTGTATTTCATACACACAACTATACATGTCATATATTATTATTATGCAATACATGTATTCATACTAGTATCATCTATATCGTTTGTACATAGTACCATCTGTCTCATTTGTACAACATACCAATGCCTACTTCATCCACATGTTTCCAACCATGTTAGTATTATGCCAAGAATTCTTTCATCTATTTGTATTACCTTTAGGTAGTGGAACAAACTGTGCTCAGTTTATTACTAGGAAAATAAGGAATTTCATGGACCTGTTCCATTTTTGCAACTAATGAAAAGTTTAATGTCATAATATTCAAGTGCTTTTATTCAGAAAATCATTTTCCTGTTTCATGTGGTTGCAACACAATATTAGAAAAATAGTATCATAAAAGTAATTATGCATACTACAACTTCATCATAGCCATAACTTTTAGTTTTGGGATTAAATCTGTCACCTGTACAAGGTTTTAACAACAATGGAATATACCTTCCGCTTAATCATAAAGCAAACTATTAACTATGATACTCAGTCTATCATAGATATTTGAAGTCTAATAAACATCTTAGCTTGTCTTTAATCAAGAACAAAATTGGTTGGCACTTAATAATTATTCCATACTTAAACAATTCATGTCATATGATTTGCCCTTTTTGTACTTTTTCCAACACTTGGTTGGCCATGACGAATTTAGTATAGGTCTAAACTCCATTGAATAAACAATATGCACCTGCATACATCTCCCATATAGGAGTTATAAATGAAAGCTACAATACTTGCAATTTCACATCCTTCTAATTTTTATGTGAGGGTGTGATCCCATGGTATTTACATGTTAACCCTCCTTTTAACATTAATTCACCCTTAAGACCAAGAGATCAGTTATCCCCTCTTATCTTACTTGATGCATATGTTATTTTACTACTAATATTAGATCTTTATATCCTTATGAAATATTTGCTTTACCAAATCTTTGCTTACTAATTCGGAGTCATGTTCCGAATCTAGTGTATAAAAATAGGCTTCTCGAAATTGGT
Source organism: Pinus taeda (assembly GCA_000404065.3). Classification (NCBI taxonomy): domain Eukaryota; kingdom Viridiplantae; phylum Streptophyta; class Pinopsida; order Pinales; family Pinaceae; genus Pinus; species Pinus taeda. The sequence continues at coordinate 277,468 of APFE030429285.1, read as the reverse complement.
CCACAGCACCAAGCCCCACTATATGTACTCTATTTATATAGAGTAGAAGCACACGGTTCGTTTTACTCTTATTACTTCTCACAAGAAGTTCATTTGTCAGATCTCAATTCATTTTGCAGATTGGAAAGTTTCATGTTTATGAGATGTTACCCTCAGAACCCCTTCTATATCTACAAATATGTACATAAGGTACATCTTCAGTTGCAAAGCTTCACACATTAGTATTGGAGTGGACTGTTAAGAAGGTGCTCGTAAGCTTACACTGTCTTTCTACCATCAACTAAGAAGCACCAGGAATTGCTTCTAGATTTCCATTATGTATGTACACTAAATGTACTTTTGGTGTCAGTCCATTGACCTTCTTATCATATCATTATTAATGTATGATGTCTTTTTTAATATGTATACATTATGTTGTATTACATTTATGCACACACTCGACAACCTCGTCCCTAGTTTAGATTATAATGACATGTATTTTTATGCCTCTTGCTTTACTCAACCGGAATCCCATAGGTTCCAACCTATGCATGTTAAATTAACTATGCATAATTTTCTGATAAGTTTTTGTTTCCTCCATTAAAGCGTATTTGTCTTTCACATCTCCCATCCCTTCTTAGGATCTTTTAAGCATAACTTAATTTCCTTAAGTTATGTTCTTAATTATACAACTCATAATTTGATTTTGGATATGGGTAGAATAAGGTGATGACTTATTACTAATTTACCTCAATGAGTTTGTATTTTATTAAACTTTGCCCTTGTATAGCAACCATGTAATCTCAGAATATAATTTTGAATATGAGTAAAATGATATGATGGCTATATCATTAAATTCACCAATCGCTGTTACTTATTGAGTTAATCAATTTTGTTTCATTCAGTATAGTTTTCTAGGGATTCTCTCGCCCCCCTTGCAATTTAGTTATCCAAAAACTTGAATATTTAACATAAGTGTAGTGATTAATCTCTACTTGCTCATATATATAGATACTCACTTCAAAATTTATTTAATGATTTTTAAGATAAACATAGTCTAATATTTGGCCTCTATGATATCTAACCCGAGTCAAATACACCACATATTCTTCCACATACATGGTAAATTCCCTTTTTGTTTTCTTATAATTTAGTTGTGAGAATTATGATTCCTTCACGCATGAAAGCATATCCATGTAGCGCATTGTAACCCCACAATGAGTCCTACATGCATGTCATACATGTACTTGTGCAACTTAAGTACTCATATTCTTCTTATAGATGCATTATTTGTTATCCATATTTAATATCACATTATTATGATAGGCATGCTTTACCATGATTACCAATTGATTAATTTATCCCGCTTTGCTATGCATATTTGCAAATATCATTTTTCAATCATGATATAAAGTTGTGTCCTCATAAGAGTGTTTAACCATAGCTTAAATTTTGACACTTATATAATAAATAAAATTTTTAAGCTCCTCATCTATGAAGGGACACAATAAAAGTAACTTATTAACATTAATAACAAGTTAATTCTCCACTTTAGTACTGCTCTATGCATGCAATCATACTATAGCAACTCTTGGTAACCATATATCATATATGCCCCCCCGAGCATCATCCTCATCATCAACTTATAATCAAAGCTTATTTGCTGAAGGGTCTATATGATAATAGTAATAAGTGAAACATCAATAATTACTTATGATCACATGACCACATTACATGTGACTCCTCAATGTCTCAAATCCTCATCATTCTTGAATCAAGGCAACAATAACATTCAAAATCAACAATCATGAACAAATCCTCATAGTAGTATGTAATGATTAGCAACACAACACACCACTCGAATTCTTTATTCAATCTTTTAATACCATGATCATACTTTGATTCATTCTTTGACCATTTTAAAATAAATTACTAAGCTCCTAATTATTTCTTTAACATATAATATTTTGAATCTTTCTCTTAATTTCTCTTAACCTCTCTTTACTTCTTATATAAGATTTTGGATCTAAACCTTTTAATTTTAATATTAATTATAAACTCCTATCTCATTCTTAACCCTCTGATTAATTTTTGGATTATTCTCTACATTATATTAATCGTCTCCTAAATGTTAATTTATAACATGTTTCTTTTTAAACCCTAAAACTGGACTATTAATTATATAACAACTATTTTTATTAATACTTAACCCCTTAAAATTGTGTTTTGGTCTAATATTATATATAATGTTCTAAAAACTATTTTATTAAGAGCTTATTTATATCCGCCTACTAATTACTATTATTCGTGTTCATGTCAACCAATTTATAATGAAATAAAATTTAGAATATTAAATAATTCCTTTCTAACTTTTTATGATTTCTATTTACCTGTTTAACTAATCTCCAACGGCTAGTTTCATCAGCTAACCTTGGAGCAATGATGCATCCTTGCTATTTATACATGAAGATTGTATGATTTTTTCACCTTGTCCTGAGGATGAACCACATTAGTTGGTTCGAAATGTCATCCTAATAATGTGATTAATCCGAAAGACATTTCTACAATATGGATCACAAAAGTCTCAGATCTAATATCTTAAATCCATTTTTAAACATGAGAGATGTTAATGCATGAATACTCATAATCTTGTCATGCATACCTTTGCTGCACATAATAAACCATACATATATGTACGAAGAGGCTAAGATACAACCTTCAAGGATTCAAGCAACTCAAAATTTAGTTTGTTTATCCCCCAAATCTGCTACTCTTGTTTTTAACTAAGTTTGCAGACAAATCGAAAAAAAAATGTCCATGTCCTTGCGGAAATCATGACATATTTATTAACATACTGTGGTGCTTGCACCCATTAAGGTTTATTAATTGCTATGATTAGGTATTTATTAACTGCTATGGTTAGGTATTTTCCATTTCTAATCGACATGGTCTTCCAATGTGCCAATCATTGAATTAGAAGGTTTTTTTTACTCATACAATTCTTTAATTCTTTATTCCAAAGCTAGTTTTAATAAAAACTATTTCCTCTTTTTAATTGCTTTCACTTGTCGAAAACAAAACGATGAAATTTGAATCTAGCATGCACATACGTTTCTTCGTTAGATTTTTCATGTCTTTAACCAAGTTTGAAATCCAACTGTGGTAAAAGAAATGGATCTGAACCATAGTAAGGGAGGTGTCATATTCACGTCGACTCCTTGTCGAATACCAATATTTAAGTAAGCCAACTAAAATGGATCTTCCATTTGAATGAAATGTTGGAGTATACCTTCCTAATTGAGAGGCGGGCATGTGAATCCAAGTGGAGGGGTCAGACCATATTGCGCACAAGCTCTAGAGCCAGTGGAAGGGTGACATTGAGGTTGAGCAGCTTGAGGCGGATAGTTGTTCCTAAGCACCACGCTGCCTCCATCTCCAGGCCACCAACCAACAGTGGACAACACTTCTTGACCATAGGGTCTCTAATGCCTACGTGCACCAAACCCATCCTCTCAACAAATCATCGCTGACTTCTAGCTTCAGTGCCTCTTTCGGCGTGACGAACTTTCCTCTGCCTGATCCCTTGCCTGCAGGGCTACTTCCGCCCTTTGGAATGCTACAAGTCCCTCTGCCAGGAGGACAAGAGCAGGCATGGTGGTAGTTGCAGCAAAACAATGCTACACCCTTTTCTATCATCCATCGAGTACGATACTCTTACCTCTTACCTCTTGGATTAAATGGATTTGAAATTCAACTATGAGAAGTGAAATAAACCATGCAAAGGCTAGAGGAGGGAGTTGCATGTTCGAGCTCGCAGGGAATGGACTTTATAGCAACTGTGTTGCTTTCACAACAACCTTCTCGTAATTCAATTGTTGGCATGACTAAAAAGCCTGCGGCTTTGCCATACTTTTTTCCAAAAATAAGAATAAAAGCCACCGCCTCCACGTCGACAAGGCTTATACACCCATGGCGGTTAGAGAATGATTATCGATAAGTCTTATCTCATTCATCTAGATCTTCATTCCATTTAAGATCATTCATATCCTTATTATGGAAGTAATACATTTAATACGTTACTTCTCTACTGACTGCTTTTACCAACATGTCACGCATGACCCTCTGCACGTTTTTGGAGTAGTTCTATCTACCCGCAACGGCTTGCAGTGCAGCGATCAACACGATCGGAGAGGGTGATGTTGAGAGGGAAAATGATAACTTCCCTTAGTTACGTAGTTTTGTGCTTTAAAGGGTGATGTTGCTCTATGCACATGCTTTTAAAGCATTCCGTAAAGCTTAAAGGTGCTTGGATTTACCTATCAACATGCTTTTAAAGCATTCCTTAGTAAATCAATCTACTCATCGACAGTTTATAAGGATTTCCAATTCGATGCTTGCACTAAAAGCAATGTTCAAAATTGCGCCTCGCTTTCTATCAGTGATCCGGTTTGTCTTCACAACCAGAAAGCTTCAAACTGTGACATAGTCGCAGTAAAATAGGGAGGTAGGAAGATAATTTTTATTTTTTATTTTTTATTTTTTATTTTATTCTTTTATTTTTCCCGGTAAGGTTGATTTGCATCACCCTTTGAAGGGATAGAACCTGAAATTTCCCCAACTTTCAATCTCTGCAAAATGTTCGAGGAAAATACCACATCTGATAATTCAGATTGGGTAATAAATGATCCAAACCCTTCACCATCTACGTGAGGGAAAAGATAACGGTTTGCATCTACTGTGTTTGGCGAAATACCCAATCTGTTAAGTGCCATTGTAATTGACAATCCCATTCAACTCTAAATTAATAGAATTATACAGCTTAATATCGTGACATTCAATTGTTGGATGGCACCTCCTTGTACGCGGTATTCCTTCCATTAATTAGGTTCATAGATTAATCAATCCCCGCATAAAAAAAATAGTATTCTTACATGACCTGTGATTTAGATACGCTGACATAGAAAACCACCAAGCGTCAATATGGAAGAGAAATGTGTAGCCCGATTTTTTTTTCCAAAAGCTCTCCAATCGACAACTATCTAACATCTCTGCTTCTACCCAATAGTTCGTTATTCTACGAGGCTATAGTCAATAATTTTGCTGCTGACACATACACTAATTTAAAATAACTGTTTAGGAACAACAATAAATAATATCCCCTCCAATGAATTCGTACTATGACAAATAATTCAAGTGTCAACATAGATACCTCTTCTTCATGATGCATGCAGCAAGAACTGTGCATATGACCCATTTCAATGCATAGAAACCATTGATTTTTCGACAATCAGCCTTAACGATTTAATATAATAATTATTCTATATGGAGTGGAATAAAATATACCTATGTTATTACTTCCACGTTCCTTTAATTAAAGCATTTTTAATATTTAGATTCAACCCTGAAGAATCCTTGCATATTTGGCACTTATACCTGTACCCTTCAGAAAACTTCTTAGTAGTGTAAGGCCAAATTTAGGACCTGAAACTTTTTCATATCCTATAGAGGCGGATTGGCCCATAGGCCGAAAGGTTTGAACTCGAAGCTCTGATACCATTTTTAATGTACCTCTTGAGCCTACTCTAAGAATTAACTCCTAGGCTAACTTAATTTTAAAATTTCTTTGCATACGGTTAAGATTCAACAATGATCACAAGTATATTTGCTCCATCATTACATGCACAATGATTATCCCTACAACTATACTCATAACCTTGACTACTGAACAATATCAAAGTAATGAACCGTACACCCTAGGCACAATAATACATATTCTTTTGATTAATCCTTAGGCATAAACTACAATTTGAAGAATGAATCATGGCATGCAACCCATAAACTTCTTCGATGACTCCATACAATCATTAATAGAACATGCATCTGCTTCCACTAGCATGGTCATGAATCATAACTATAGTAATGCAGGCATAGTCAGAAATGTTATTGCCTTAACTCTTATGCAATAGGCAAAAATAGCTAAACTAGCCTCACTTGATACAATTCTTATGACGCATTAACATATAGCATAGATAACCAGAACCATAAACTATACATTTAGAAACATTATACCACCCTGTTCCACATGCACCGATGTCTCATGCATAAATATTTGCCAAGCTAAACCAGAGATATCACATGACGTTAGAGGCATACTATGTTCCTTTACTAAACATAATGATGGCCAAGTTTTGATTCATATGATATCTCACACATCCATATATGTTCAGCGCACAAGAAGGTTAGTGTAAGTAGTTTAACTTATGCATAATGGTCCCATGCAGATTCTATCATGAGTAAGATAACTCCATGGCCCAAGCAATAACAACCACCTACTATGCTTCTACCACTAACTCTACTTTTGGAGGCAATAAAAGTCACATGCACAAGAATGAAATCATTCACATGAATACATATAACACCACAAACATATATCTTATGCAATATGAATACAGAACTAGAATGCCTCAATGGATGCAATTCATCCTATAATGCATAATGCATAGATTAGATAACCTGAACCACAGGCTCTACAGTTTCAAAACTTAGACCCAAAATCATTTATCATATATAGTTATCTCCCTCATCCTTATTCAATCATTCTCCTATACAAAGATCACACATACAACTAAACATATACGCTGAAAGAATTGCAATAATATATGAGGTAAGGAACAAAATATAGTACATCCCATGTAATGGGATTTGACAAGAGAAATTGATGTACTGTCACTTGGAAAATGGAGCATTGCCACCCAACCTTATAATTGACTCTTCCAGTTCACCCCCGAGCCGAGGTTCTTGCCATAGATCAACTGCCCCCAATTGATCTATGCAATGGGTATTTAATACCCTCTTTCATGATATGGTTTCCATTAGCGGCGTCTCGCTTTTATGGATCTTTTTATCCATTTGCCTAGGCTTATCTTAGAAAAGCTCACCTTTCTCTCCCGCGAGGCTTTTCCTCATAAAAGCTTGCCTTTCTCTCCCGCACAACTTTTATGTTTTTTTCGATGGATACTTATCTCCAATCCATCCAGCGTATCTCGATGGATATTTATCTCCAATCCATCCAACTTATCTAGAATTAAATCTAGAAGCTTTATGATGAAAGATTTTTCCTATCCCATTCCCCAATGGGATTTGGAAAGAATCTCATCTCTTGGTGTCTCGCTTTTCCAAGTGATTAATTAATATATTTATTTCACGTTCTATTTACTTTTCATATTACACATCACACCTACCTTTTCTCAGCTTAGGTTTTGCAAGTTTGACACACAAGGGAGGGGTGCTACATTTAGAGGTGAATGGGTGAGATAACGTTATGTGTAAGTTAAAGAAGCCCCTTTATGTGTTGAGGCAAGCACCATGGCCATAGTATTCTAGGGTTGATGAGTACCTACTTCAGTTGGGTTTTTCCAAGACTACTATAGATCCTAACTTTTATTACTTATTTGCTAAATTTGATCTTCTTGTCTTGGTCATATATGTAGATCACTTGTAAATATAGGTGGTTCTGATAAGAGCTCAATGGATGGTGCAAGATAGAGTTAGCTTGCAACTTTGATATGAAGGATGTGCCTTATATATTATTTTCCAATTCTAGGGGTTTGTCAAGGTACATATGAGGACTTCCTTGGACAAGGGAAGTACATAATGGGGATTTTTAATAGATTTTAGATGATGGGTTGCAAATTATCTACCACTCCTATGATATGCGGTACCTTTTCCTCAATTATGGAGTTTAGAAGGGATCAACGATCCTTGAGTATGGGCCTTCGCAATCATGGGATGTAGACTTCTTGACAAATCTCGTGGCTAAGGGGAGGTTTGAGATGTTGAGAGAGATTCTTGGTGTGGTGGAGAAATATTCCTTTGTAAAAGAGTATTAGTTTTTTGTGCTTGTTTCTCATCAATAGTTCTCCTCTAGCTTCAACATGCTTCAACCTATCTTGCAAATTCGTAGAGTCTCAAAATGTGTGTAATAGTTTAGGTTGTAGTAGTAGATGTGCAATCTCAAAGCATGCAATCTCTAGTCATAGATTATTTCTAGTTTTAGGATTTTTTGTAATTAGAATTGTTGTTCTGTTTTTGTAGTTTAGCTTTTCTTTTAGAGTTAGTGTTGTTCTAAACACAGGAAGGACACTTTAATTAGAGGAGAATGCCAGACTTAGGGTGGGTGTTTGCTTCCTCAAAGGGTGGGCATAGTTACCAAGATCGAGTTCGAATCTGATATTTCTAGTTTTAGGAATTTTTGTAATTAGAATTGTTGTTATGCTGTTTTAGTTTAGCTTTTCTTTTACATTTAGTATTGTTCTAAACATAGGGAGGACACTTTAATTAGAGGAGAATGCCAGATTTAGGGTGGGTGTTTTCTTCCTCAGGGTGGGCATAGTTACCAAGATTGAGTTCAAATTCATATGATATAAAAGAAATATGGATGGAAAATTTTGAATTTTAAATGTTTTTTCCATATCTCTTAGAAACCATGCAAATTACATAAATTTTCTTCAAGGATGTACAATATATGTGTTGGATGGTTATAGGAATTCATCTCTTTCCTCAAAATCATTTTTCTGTAATGCTTTGGTCATGGGCTGCTACAATGTGCAATGTGGCTTTTGTCACAAGTATTAGTTGCAGTATGAACCATAGTTGGTGGCAGTGTGAGCAGGGGGTTGCAACCCTATAGGAGAAAGTGTAGAAGAAGAGATTAGTAATGGTGTGTGAGCTCTACATTTTGTTGTCAATGGTGGAGAGAAAAAAGGCTTGCTTGCATTGACATCTATATGCATATCCTGCCGCTTTGCTTGACAAGAGTACTAGGAATTGATATGATACTAAAGATGCTCAATAATGCCACAACATGTGGCAATTGAATTAAGAATCAAATAATACCAAATAGTTCTCACACCAAATCGAACTTACAATTCTTTTCATTATTTAGGTAAACTCACTCAAATTTGGTAACTGTGAGGCAAATGTACTTTTTAAATCAACGGCCCAAATTTGACCTTTAAGTGAATTTTAAATCCTCATTTATTTCTAAGGACAACCTTGCAAGTTTTTCCCACCCCCCCTCTCCTTGCAAATATTTGGATGGAGGGTGGCCCAACCTCCAAATACAGTAGCCGTTGGTAATCCAATGGCTTTGTCAGACTCAGACCTTAGTGGGAATAGAATTGGAGACCTCATGTTGAACTTTGCCTTGAAATAGTTTGCTTGAATTGATTGAGCTAAAATGAAAGATTAGAACCTAGTGAATTTTGAAAGAGATTTCAAAGGAATTTTAGGGTTTTCACAATGGGCCTAGGGTTTACCAACAGGACACAACCTTTCTAATTCTTGGCACCCTAATGATTAATCATTTACAAAGGTTGAGTGGAGGATGATGACTGCAACTCTACAAGGCCACTAAGAAAATAACTATTTCTTAAGATTTTAAAGACATTTTCCTTGATTTTCAGATATTCACAATCACATGATTGATTCCTTTGTTGTTTGATAACATAGACTATACTATACATTGACCTTTAATTTCTTTGAATCGAGGTATTAGTACTAGGTCTTTTGATTTCTGTTTTTAGTTGGACACAAAAGGGTTTTCATCAAGTTTGAGGTCGAATTGGTGGTTGTCAGTTGAAACAAACATTCGGTATTGAATCAGATGGTTCAGCATTTAACTAATTTCTCAGTCCAGTTCAACCACAGGTTTCAAGGTAATAGTTTTGGACTGGTTCAAACCAGCTGCTCCTGATAAAGTTGTTTAACATGTGGAGACTCAAACATGCCCTTTTCCTTGGCCCTTTTATCATATATATGTATAATTCCTTTTCACGTAACCAATTATATTTCTTTTAATCACCTCAATATGACTTACAACTCTTCTATCTGCAACAATGGCCTTTGGATAAGTTTTAGGTGAAACGTTTCTATCCCAATTCAGAGCTCTAATCACAATTCAAAACATAAATGGCATGCACTTGATAGAGGGAGTTTGGTCTTGGACTTGATGACCTGGAGCTTCTCGTTAAATTGTTTAATATTCATGCACCTCTGGAAAAAAATGCATGAACCTGCATAAGGCTCATCTAAAACAGTGCGAAACACGCATATGGATTTCCAAATGAATTCAATGAATTGATTGAGCTCAATACTCAATAATAATACAGAGATATTTACAAAGATAGAGACATCAAGTTTCTATGTGAGATTCAGTTTCGTCTAAGAAAGTGCTGAAGAAAGAAAAATAGCAATAACTAGAAGAATGAGCATTAAACTAATATTAGAATTATTCTAATACCCTCCCTTAATGCTCAATCTATTTACAACACCAATAGACCCCTTGAATTGTTCAAACTTAGCAGGACCAAGAGGGTTGGTGAAGATGTCTGCGGGCTGCTCTGTTGTGGGAACATATTTCAACTGAACGGATCCGTCTTCAACAAGTTGGCGAATGTAGTGGTAATGAGTTTCCACATGTTTGGTTCGTTCATGAAAGACGGGATTTTTGGCAAGTTTGAGCACTCCCTGATTATCACAAAACAAGTAAGTAGGACCTGTCTGGGAAGCATGCATATCTGCAGGCATACGTCGAAGCCAAACTGCTTCACAAGATGCCTTAACTGCTCCTCGATACTCTGCTTCTGTTGAGGAGAGAGCCACGGCTTGCTGCTTCTTACTAGTCCAGGTGACAGCACCAGATCCTAGACTAAAAACATATCCAACTGTAGATTTACGATCATCAACCGAACCGGCCCAGTCAGAATCTGTGTAACCACTGAGTATAGGATCGGAAGTGCGAGTGTATAGAAGTCCATAATCAGAAGTGCCACGCACATATCGTAGCACTCGCTTCGCTGCTATCCAATGATCTGCTTTAGGAGCAGACATGAAGCGGGAAATGTAGCTTACTGCAAAACTGATGTCTGGTCTGGTGGCAGTAAGATAGATAAGACTGCCTACTAATTGTCTGAATAAAGTTTCATCCACAGGAGGAGAGGATGACTAAGCTGAAAGTTTGAGCCCTGGTTCCATAGGAGTCGTGGCTGGTTTGCAGTCCTGCATTCTGAACCTGTCCACAAGATTATTGGCATACTTGGACTGAGAGAGAAAGATATGATGCTCAGTCTGCCAAACTTCAATCCCCAGACAGTAGTGAAGAAGTCCCAAGTCTGTCATATCAAAAGTTCTGCATAAGTCTTGTTTGATCCCCTGGATCAAATGTGCAAAACTGCCAGTAATGATAAGGTCATCTACATAGACAACCACAAACAAGATATCATCATCAATATGCTTGATATACAGGTTTGCATCAGATGGGCTCCGCTGAAAGCCATGATCTGTCAGGTACTGATCAATTTTCATGTACCAAGCCCAAGGAGCTTGTTTCAATCCATAGAGAGCTTTAGCTAATCTACACACTTTCTGTTCTTGACCGACAATCTTAAATCCGGGAGGCTGTGTCATGTAGACTTCTTCCTGTAAGTCACCATTTAGGAAAGCACTTTTTACATCCATCTGATGAACTTTCCATTTAAACTGAGCTGCTAGAGCAAGGACAAGCCGTATGGTACTCATTTTGGCTCTAGGAGCAAAAGTCTCCTCATAGTCAATGCCTTCCTTCTGTGAGACTCCTCGAGCCACAAGACGAGCTTTATACTTGTCTAGAGTTCCATTGGCTTTGTACTTCACTTTATATACCCATTTGCAGCTAATGGGCTTTTTTTCCTTCAGGAAGATCAGAAAGGGTCCATGTATGATTTTTCTCAAGACTCTGAAATTCAGCGTCCATAGCCTGTTCCCATTCAGGTGTACCCTTAGCCTCTGAGTAAGTTTGAGGCTCAAAGATACTGTGTATATTAGCCATAAGCGCAAAATTTACTGTAGACTGTTGTGTGCTCTTATGTCTAGACGTGCGTCCTTCAAGAAGTTCATCATCTCGAAGATCATCAATGGTTTTAGCCCACCATTTTGGTCGAAGAGTAGAGGAACTAACATTAGGAGGAGAAGAAGAGGGGTCAAGAGCAATAGGAGCAGCAAGAGAAGTGTTATTTTCCGGAGGAAGCTCAGGCATTGTATTATCAAACATTGATACTGCATTATCCCTCCCATCAGGTGGACCTACCGGAAGAAGAACACTGTGAGGCTGATCTGTAGAACACTGCTCAGAAGAAGAAGACTGAAAGAATCCTCTGTCTTCATCAAATACCACATCCCGACTGAAGCTAAGACGACCAGTGTCAATATCTATTAGTCTATAGGCCTTGTGGTGATCACTGTACCCTGTCATCATGAGTTGCTGGCTTTTGGAATCCAACTTGGAGCACTTAGCAGCTGGAATCCAAACATATGCAAGTGAGCCAAATACTTTGAGGTGACTGATCTTAGGCTTACGACCAAACCACACTTCTTCGGGAGTTTTCCCTTTAACAGCCTGAGTGGGTGATCTGTTAAGAAGATAGACAACAGTAAAGACTGCTTCAGCCCAGAATTTGTTGGGAACATTCTTGTGCTGTAACATGGAGCGAGCCATTTCAACAACCGTGCGGTTGCGGCGTTCAACAACACTGTTCTGCTGAGGGGTGTAGGGAGTAGTGAACTGGCGTTTTATGCCATGAGTATCACAGAAATTGGAAAAAGCAGAAGAACAAAATTCCCCCCCGTTGTCTGTCCTAAGAGTCATGATATCACAGCTAGACTCTTTTTCAACTAAGGTTTTAAACTTCTGAAATATACTAAATGCATCAGATTTATTCTTTAGAAAATATACCCACATCTTTCTACTGAAGTCATCTACAATAAGCAAAAAATATTTGCAAGCAGTGATAGAAGATGTATTCATAGGACCACAAATATCAACATGAATTAACTGGAGTACCTTAGAAGCGCGCCAGGATTCCCCATTCGTGAATGAAGAACGATGTTGTTTACCAGTTTGACAAGCGCCGCATACGCCCAACTGCTGAGTCTGAATATCAGGTAACCCGGACACAAGTCCTTCCCGAGAAAGCTGAGAGAGATACTGCATGTTTAGGTGCCCATATCGCTGATGCCATAGAGTGCTAATAGAAGAAACACGAGCTGCTAGAGCCACTTCGGGAGAATCACCAGTGTCAAGAAGCCTGTATAAACCATGATCTTCTAGGCCAACAGCAACTATAAGACTAGTCTCCCTGTCGATAATAGAGCATTTGTGCGCTCTGAACACTACATCAAGCTAAGGAGAGTTCCTCATAATCTGACTGACAGACAGCAGATTAATTTCCATACCAGGAACATAGTACACATTCAGGAAGATGAGTGTGCGGCCACAAGACTGGATTTGAACTGTACCTCTGCAAACCACTGTGTTTTGTTCACCTCCGCCAAATACCACGGAATCACTAAAAGGTGAGAAGTCAATAAACCAGTCACGCCTGTGAGAGAAATGACGTGATGCACCAGATTCAATGTACCAGGCAGAAGATGGAACATGATCTGAAGACCTTTTAATCATAAAGGCATAGAAAGCAGAATTTGTCTGCTCGGAATGTTCTGCAACATTTGCTGTCGGATGAAGCCCTCCCTGTTTCTTCTGTTCAGAAGCAATCCTTTGTCGGCAATCTTTCTTTATGTGGCCAAACTTGTGACAGTAATTACACTGCACATTTTTCTTTCTAGCAGGATCAAAAGACTGAGAAGAACCTTTCTGCTGAAAGTATTGAGAGCACTGATATTTGGCTGCAAAAGCATTTTCGGAGGGGGCTGATGCTGTACTACTACCAAACTGTTGTTTCCAACGATCCTGCTACATGAGTTTGGTACATAATTCTGGAAACTTCAGATCGACATTAGTGGTGGTAATGTTGAGTGTTTCTAAGAAGTGCTCATAAGATTTTGGTAGAATTTTCAGAGTGATGACTACCATATCTTCTTCCTCCATGGTGCAACCAATGGCTTCGAGCTGATCTCGAATGTCTTTAATCTTGTTGAGATGTTCCTGTAAAGAAATATGTTCGTCCATCATGATGGAGAACAACTGATTTTTGAGAAAGAAGGCTCTGCTTTTGTCAGATGTCTCGTGCAGTGCTTTCAACCGTTCCCAGATCTCGGCAGATGTCTTGCCAGAAGGAATCTGTGGTAACTGATCATCAGCCACAGAGAGCTTGAGAAGCATAACAGCGTCTCGATTTCTATCATCAAACTTATCTTGATCGGTACCAGCTGTATCGGGACGAGTTTCTTTGCCCAAAATGAGCTGATCAAGACGCCTGTATTCAAAGATGGTCAACATTCTTTGTTTCCAGATGTTATAATTGCTGCCATTAAAGTGTTGATTGCCTTCTAACATCAGATTGGTGAGGGAGGCCATCTGTACGTTTCTGGAAGACTGATCTGGACAATTCTGCCTTTTAAATCAGATCTTGTCCACCAACTTGAAGAGAGAAATGTTGTCAATAAGATCAACCAACAACTAAAAGAAATAATGCCAAATACTCCAATATGAACAGAGGTGACTCAACACTTGACAATGACTGATTTCACTCTCTCTTTTGGTGACAAACTTAGCCTTTTAACAGTGGGAAGATTTAGCTTCTTAACCCACAAAATTCAGCTAACAGTACAACGAAAAAAATACGTGAAACTCCTTGCAGTCAGTGGCAATCAATACGAATCGGAAGAGACCTGAAAATGCATATATGAGCCAGTCTTTGTACTGCAAATGAAACAATAAAAGACCGCGACTTCAAGGTTCACGCTTTGGCCAAAAGGGCTGTAATTATTATTACAGAAGAACTGAGAAGAAAAAGCAGCCATGGAGTGGCACCTTCCCTAGGAGTAAGTTCCGCCAGAAGACTTCAAGTACAGTGACAAAATGAAAACAGTGCTATGGCAAAAAACCTTAAGTGATTTTCCAATAAAATGAACCTGGGTAGTTACGAATAATACTGTGTCACAGTCTACCTTGGACGTGTCCGTCGAATGCACGGGTATGCTCGAGAGGCTTATGCTTGCGCAGGCTCAGGATTTGACTGCGTGAGACTAACTATCCGCTCGAATACAACGTGAAACTGCTATTCGCTTGAAAATGCTATCCGCGTGAAACTGCTATCCTTAAAAAAATGGTAAAATCTTGTCCACAGGAAACTGCTATCCGCAGGAATCTCCGCTCGAGTATTTTATAGCTGTTATAGATGCCCTGGCCGACAGGATCACTCGGAAAAAATAACAATGCCCGCGACCTTTGCTACAGTCGACGTCTTTTATCTGCGCAGCTTTGTTAAACTTTGACGTTGCAAATGTGATTTAACACATTATAAAATAAAGACACTGCTGCCAAGTCGCGAGCCTGTTGCCACCCGATGCTGTAGTGCTGTAGAATAATGATCAGAAGAATGACGACTTCGAGTCGGTCAGACCGCCGTTGATTTACGCCCGAAGAGTCCACGCATGCATACCCTGAAGAAAATCCACGCATGCATACAATCTAAATTCTATGATGTAGTTACCTGGCAAACGCATCAACTGGAAAAAAAATTCGCAGAACCCTCGGCTCTCGTATTTCCACAAAAATTCAACCGATTTGAAATCAAGAAAACAGAGAGCAACTTTGAAAAAAATTTAACACAGCTGAAAGATTATTTCGAAGAATCCATTTCTGTATCGAGATAGACGACTGTAAGCTTTTATCACAGTGAGCAGAGCCGAAGCTAAGACTCAGTGAAGGCTATCTGGCTTACAGAGGGCTCGACCTTAGAAAGGAATGACAGAAAGAACTCAAGAGATTAGGATGCAGAAAGAATAACTGCTCAAGAAATCTCTCTTTCTGGCTTTGATACCATAAAACAGTGCGAAACACGCATATGGATTTCCAAATGAATTAATTGAGCAACAATACTCAATAATAATATAGAGATATTTACAAAGATAGAAACATCAAGTTTCTATGTAAAGAATCAGTTTCATCTAAGAAACTGCTAAAGGAAGAAAATTAGCAACAGCTAAAAGAATGAGGATTAAACTAAAATAGTATTATTCTAATATTCTGGGGCAGGTTGTAGCTGACGAGCTCCCGGAATGATTATCCTGGGTTTTAACCGAGAAATTTGTCTCAAACTGAGAGGTATTATTGCCAAGGAAATTCTTTGTCGGGTAGGCCAGTTTCGACACCTAGATTGTACTCTAATATTACTTAATAAGAAAACCCTCATATAATTGCCGTAGTTTTTCGACATTGGGTTTTTTTGGGGACATTGGTCCAAAAATAACGGTGTCATTTGGTGTGATTGTTTCTGTTTCGTTCAATTGGTGATCTGTAATATGTTGAGCATGCACTAGTGTTTATTTTCAGTGTTTACAATGTAACTAACTTGTTAAGTAATGGAACAAGTAGGTAGGAATAAATTAGACAAAGTGCATGGACGGTTTCTAACTAAGTAGACTTAGAAACTTCAACAACCAGGTGGTTTGTGAGTAGAATCCATTGGTTGTTTTGGCATGTTGGTTGCGCATGGGGGCGCAGGATGATTAACATTTTCTGGTAGGAGTTGGTTCAAGGAGGTGGCATGGGTCAAAATCCATTGGTTGTTTTGGCATGTTGGTTACGCATGGGGGCGTAGGGTGATTAACATTCTCTGGCAGGAGTTAGTTCGAGGAGGTGGCATGGGTAGGCCACTAGATTGGATATTGTATGGAGATGATGTTCTCCCATTGAGGTTTAGGACTCAGGGGTCACATATGTCCGACACAGCAGAGGTATTCCCCCTAGTAGGAGTGGAGTTAGGGTGCTTAGGTCTACCAGGATGGACGTGGGGACATGACGCATGTCATGGGGGGTCACTATCAAAGTGGTAAACACTTTGGCACATGTAGGATACCATATGTTACAAGGTGGTATGATAGTAGGCAGTGGTACACAAGGCTACACAGAGTCAGGTCATAGCGTTCAATGTTATATAGAGGGATGTTGCCTGATGCATACAGCTCCAATTCTAAGCCATAGCACCCAGTGGTGTGTAGGGTTATGTAGCGAGGAGCAGTGGTCTACAGAGGAGCATGGAGATACATGGTGGTATACCATAGCATGCCGGTTTACACTTTGGGGTAGGAGGAGTGACTTGCATCGCATTGAGGATGTGCAAGGAGTGATAGGTGCAGTGACACAGGAAAGACACAGGAGGGTACAAGATGGTATAGCTGTAGTCGGGGGTATCCAGTGGTGTACATAAATAGGTTGTGGCATACAATGGCATTTCATGGAGTGCGGCGATACTTGGTGGTATGCAATGACACATGATGCGTTGCAACGAGCTCTTGGAGCTTTGCCTCCAGGGAGACTTATGGACAGGGGTAGTAGGTGTACCATTGGATGCAACTCACCTATGATTGATGAGGACATTGTTGAGCATTTGGTGACACCATGTTTAGTGGAGATAGGGCCTCGAGGGAGTTATCAACAATTTCGAGGCGGAGAGAGGGTCGTCTGTAGGATTACTCTTGAGCATTCCGACAGACTCTTGATCATGCTCTTTGGGACATACCCACCCATCATCCTCCATTGTTGCTTACAATCGCATAGAGTTTGGTTGTTTCACTTTGACACTCTCCATTCAGGCAACAAGGCATGGGGGACTCACCCTAGGCACTTGGATGAGACACCACGTGTCATGGGCCGAGAGGAGACTCACCAGTTGAGACACTTGGTAGGTGCATGAGTTGACGGTTACAGACTTAGGGATGGCATGGTTGATTGTCGAGGTAGCATATGTTCCACGCCTAGGTTCACACTTGGGCAGGTGACCGAGAGGGAGTTACATGGTGCTTTTTCAGTTGGATAGCTTGAGGCAATAAGGGAGCATGAGGTGCAGAGGACAATAGTCCTTGTTGGCAGGATGATGCCTAGGCTTCTGGCAGTACTTGAGCACATCATCAGGAGCTAGGATAGCAGATCTCGCTGTGATTTGGCAAGCACAAAACAATTGGATATTTGCGGCACAAGTTCTTGATGCTCAGTGTCTACCTATTGGATACCTACAAGAGGCAGAGACGGGGCGTGAAGGGGTCCCAACAACTAGCAGCATATCACAACGACAGACAGAGAGGATTGGGGTTTCTGGACCTCCAGTATGGTTATGGGATCCAGGGATCCAATGGATTGGTGGGATACTCCACTCCATAGTGAGTATGGTCGAGATAACAAGCAGACTAATTCATTCACAGGCGAACACATGGGTGATCATCGAAGTCCTCACTATAGGACAAGGCAGATTGTTGCTCAGGATTTGGGCTAGCCATGGAGTGATAGGCACTGGCACTATTGAGTCACTTTGGCAGGATTGGCCTAGCCTCGATCAGCGCATAGATTATGGCCGAGATTTATGGGAGAGGAGGTTCTGGTACGAGCATGCTAGGCAGTCATTCATGACCAGAGTGTCACGATGTCAGTAGGATAGGTTCCTTCTACGATGGGCAAGGGATTCTGGCATAACAAGGTTGAGCAGTTCAACTACCTGTAGAGGTGAGTTGGTGTCTGCAGGGGAGGGTCATGCAGATCTTCCATTTCGTTTTAGTGATTCATTGATGGTGTGGGGAACTTCACTGGTGTGGCAGGGTGATCGATAGGAGGAGATCAGGGGAGGCCCAGGTAGACGAGGGTTCAATTTCACCAAGATTGGATTGTATCTTTAGGAATTTACTCTTGTAGTGCATGAGATGGACTATTCGGTAGAGCAGCTTCATGAGGATTTGGGCAGAGTTTTACATCGTCAGGATGCTTTACTTATTTGTGATAGACACAGGGGTTCTAATGCCCATATTTGGCAGGATAGTGAGTGGAGCAAGGGGGGATTCACGTTGATGAGGTTGGCTTGGGATCCTGGTATCGAGGGACTCCTTCACTATAAGATAGTATAACGATCAGGGACGATCCAGTGGCACATTTGGGACCTTGGTGAAGTTTGCATTGATAGTGGGGGTCCATAGTCAGAGAGGTGTTTGTTGAGGCATTGCTTGAGGACAAGCAATGTTTGGTGCATTGGAAGAACTTGCCAGATGAGGATGCCACCTGGGAGGGTGAGTATATTTTGGAGCACCCAACTTTGAGGTTGTTTGAGGGTAAGCAACATTTGGGAGGGGTGGATTGTTATGTTCCTTCTCAAACACATTAGTAACAGGGTGTTGCTACACAATTTTGCACATTTTTTGACTAAGGAAGAGGGCCCCACATTTTTGACTTAGGGACTTAGGGGTCAAATCAACTTTATGTAGCTGCTAATGGAATGTGGGGGCCACCCAAATAAGAGTTTGAATTAGCCGTTCAATATGCTTGGAGGGAAAAATCGAATGGGTGGATGGAGGAGCCCACATGAGGCTAAGGGGGCCCAAGGAGTTATAAAGAGAGATCAACTCTCATTTTGTTTTCATTCTGAATATTTGACAAACAAACTCACTCTTGTATGCTCTGCTGCTTAGCGAGTCTATGGGCTGTTTAGCCATGAGTTTTCTGTAGGGAAGATTCAACCTCTACTTTGGGGGACCATCCGTGCCTGCCCTACGAAGGCTGTTTCATAGAGATTGCAGGAGTTTCTAGTAGTGATTCACAACTTAGCCAGCCACGCAGAGGAAGAGATTGCGTGTATTTTGGGCAGCCAGAAAAACGCAGAGGTTGATTTAGCCAGCCAAGAGGCCCCTCACTTGCTGGGAGTTTTCGAGAGCAAGGAAGGTGGAGGGCTAAGGGTATTTTATCAGTTTTTTGTAGCCAACCAACCAATACATGCAACAATATACATTTATGGGAAGAGAGATTGCGCAGTGGCCTCTAGCAGCAAATTCGTGGGGCTTGATTGAGCAGCCATTAGGGCCAAGGACCATCCAGGAAGTAAGGGATTAGATAGTCCAGGGGAAAGCGACATTTGAGGGGTGTTTCCTGGTGGATTTGCATGCCGTTTCTTGCAAATCGAATTTGTTAGCAGTAACCGGAGAGCAACTCCCAAGAGGCGGAAAATCCAAAAGTCAAATTTAGAGAAATTCCCTTTTGGGTTTTTCTGGGTTTTGTCCAAGGAGTCAAAGGCTAAAAGGACAGAATTTTTTGGGCACTTTCCAGTAGGTCGAAAGTCAATAGATGTAGTCGGAGAGCAACTCTCAAGTGGCCAAAAATCCAAAGTAAATATCAGAGAAGTTCTCTTCTAGGTTTTGTCCAAGGAGTCTAAGGCTAGAAGGACGGAATTGTCTGGGCAATTTTTGGGTACTTTCCAGCAGGCCAAAGTTAGCAGAGCAGCAGTTTACTGGGACAACGCAGAGCATAGTAGAGCAGCGACTGAACAACCATCTTTCCAACTATTCTACCACCAGGGTTTGGTCCAACTTGTCCTTGAGACAAGCCCAAGTGCACTACTCCATTTATATATTGTACTCATGCTCTCATATTTCATAATATATGGTTCAACCATTCCAATATTACAGTGTTTCATGGGTGTTTGCTAAATGTTTTTAATTTTCCGTTGTTGCACTATTTGTTTAATTGGTTTATCACTTAAATTCCTCTTTAGGAACATTACACCTACTTTCTATTGTTGGATGCAATCCCCACGAGTGAGGCTTCCCCCAATAGATCCTATGGATTAAGTGGCTTCAATAGTAGTGGGCTAAATACCCCATAAGGTTTCTACTACAAGGATCACCTGAGGATAGATATACAATGCTTAGGGTTGCAAGTGATTTAAGGTATATATTCAAAAGAGTGGGTTCAAAGGTCCCTATGGTTGAATATAAAGGGCTTACATAGATCAAAATAGGCTCTAATAGGGGTACCCAAACACATGCAATGTCATATCCCCATTTTTGTTTTCCTCCATAGTACAACCATAGTGGATTTCCAGGGCACAGGATGGCTAGATCATGGGAACATGTTTATGTCATCAGGGGTTTCAAACTTTCGAGGAAGTTTTGAGGAGTTTTTATGGGATCCGATGGCATTCACTTGGCATATTCCATCACCTGCACAGTTTGCCTTCGTTTCGTTACATTCCAACAACTTTCAAAAAGTTGCATTATTATGGGACCTAACTTAATTAATTATGCTCGAGGTGGCATTTCGGGAGGATTGATTGATGGAACACCTCAGTGTAGTAGCTCATTGGATCCAGAATGAGAAGATCTACAGGATGGGATGTTGAAAAGTGGCTTTTAGTGGTTGGAGAGAGGTTGGTGGCCAATTTACCATTTTCCCACATTAAAAATAATATTTTAATTGAACTAAAAGGAGGAAAAAGTGCTCCATGATTAAAATAATAATAAAATAGGAGATTCTAGAGGGGTTCATCAGAGTTATAAAAAGAGGAGGAGGCCATTAAGGGACATCTTGGATTTGATATTTCTTCTTGTATGAGAGGTTGAGAACTGGATTCTCTACATCATTGGTAGCCCCAGGACGGAAATCCTCACTTGATTTAGTGAGATTGGGCGGGTACCCATCTCCCCTTGGTGAATTCATCCAGAATTCATAGGAGAGCTTAGCAATGCTAGTTCAGTTCAATTTTGGTGGAGGGCCTGTGCAACATTGGAGCAGATCCTTGAGGCTAGTTCTATCTTAGCTATATTAGTTATTTTGTTATTTTAGCATGTAAATCCCAATTTTTATATTATAATAAACACTGAGATTATTTCTCCTCATTGTATGATTGAATTGCATGCATTCTATTTGTTTTATTTTACATGGGAATCTTCTGCTATGTGAATGGTAATTTGTTATGAAGTAATTCTAGTTGGGTTAAATTTCTGCAAAATATCCCCATTGGGATATTACAGTGGTATTAGAGGCTTGGTCTTAGATCAACCCGTGGGTTTATTCTTGTTGGGTTAAATTTCTGCAAAATATCCCGTTTGGGATGTTACAATGGTATTAGAGGCTTGGTCTTAGCTCAGCTTGTGGGTTTTTCAGTTTCCAATTGCAACTGCTATGCAACAAAATAAGAAATTACTAAAAAGAGTTGGACAAATCTTTCCTTGTAAATATCCTACAAAATTTCGACCAAATTGTTGCAGTCATAAAAATGATTCGACAAGTTCGAAGTGGGAAGTAAAAAAAAGGGCCGACTCATTTTTGAAAATTTGTGGAGAAATTGAACCTGGGCCAAAGTCAACGATTAATTTTATTATGGCTGTCGACAAACTCGTTGGAGCTGTGTTTACGTAATTAATTTCAAGGGCCGAATATAGGGATTGGAGCTAGAATTATGGATTTTGGCATCTGGCATAATATGTTTTGGAAAGCTTGCGGGTTGTAGTTGCAAGGTATTAATGGAGGAAATTGGTGCACTGTTGGTGCGATTTGGGAAGCCAAGCAATTTCAGTGGATTGTTGCACACGAAGTTCGACTAGACAAGGGTGTGATCGGAAGTATATTGTCTCAGTCAACACACATCAATGTTGTGGCGGTTGAGATCTTGTGCACATATATGTGTGGTTTAGTCCGGTTGCGGTTTGGATGTGCATGGAAAGAGCCGAGACCATTGAGTCACATTCAAAGCTGAAGTCAGATCGGGCTGTTAGATGCCTCAGTTCGCTAAGTCCGTGGCGGAATTGCGTTGAATATAACGTTGCATGGCCACGATCCACCTACCGCTGAACCTGCAGATGTTTTGAGCACGGCCACAAATATTATAGTAGAGCTACCTAATGTCATGGCATCAGATCCCTTTTAGTAGTCGAACCAGCCGTAGAGGCATCTTGTGACAACGAAATTTTGATGTGTATCACCATTGACTCGATTGACCATAACGCAAGGGAGACAAAGAAGAATTCACGCGAAGTTTGGCACGTGGTCACAAACCATTGACAGGAGCGGAGTTATCGGTTGTGTCTATATGCAATCTCTTGAATTCCTAGGTGAAAGTTTCCATCATGGACAACAAGGAGGACGAGCCAAACCAAGTCAACATTTTGTAAGGAAGACTCGTGTGAAGTTTGCATTTGTTTTACCTGTGGAGCAATGGTCCAAGCGTAACTATTTTGATGTTGTGGGCAACTATTGACAATCAATATCCAGTTGCACGTAATTTGATTGGTAGAGTTGGCAGTCTGAGGATTCTTTTGCATTGAAATTCAATTAGATAGTGCACATATCTCCTTCCTGTTCGAATGACAATGTGAGTCTGAAGTGTATATACCCTATAGCAAGACACTGCTGTAGATTGCAGTGCGCTGTTGTAGTGGAATGTTGCTAAGTGCATGAAACCTATGTGTTGATAGAGTAATTGGAGAGGTTGTGGTACAAGGAAATAAGTTAGAAGCCCAAGTGAGCTAGATTAGAGGAAGATTAGGACCGCTGTTTGTTAGAAAATGTAACTGTGTCCGGTCTTCAATAATGTACTTAGAATAAAGAAAAGAATGATTGTTATTGTCACAGTTACTAATTAAAGCATGGGTTTCATGCTCGGGTCATCATTATATTAGTCAAAGTCCCAATTGTGGATTCCTAGGATTAATATTGAATTTACAGAGTCATTGTATATTCAAAGAGACCCTTCTTGGGCTTTCAGATCATGTAAAAAGGTTTTGTATCAAGTCAAACGTGAATTATGTGTCCTTCGCATCATGTCGGCCTAAGGAAGATCAAGTTGGCCTAAAGATCCCCATTCGACCGATAAGAAGCCTATATATTGAAGGAGGTTGAAGTTATTTGGAGCACTCACTCTCAAGGAAGTTCGATATCCCTAGAAGAGCTGGAGAAGTGTGAAGTCTGTTGCCGAGAGGACAAAAGAAGTGCGAGTTTTGGGAAATCTCTATTGAAGAAGAAAATCGAGCTTTTGGTCTCTCTCTCTCTCTGTTTCGTGGTCTCGGTTGGGAGATCGAAGTCTCCTAAGGTTTTGTTGCTGCCAAAAGTTGCATGTTGCTGGAAGCTGTTGCCTAGTCGAAGTTGCTGGAAGGGGTCGAAGATCTGTAATGCTAACATGGTGTGGAGGGAAAGTTTGGTCTTGGTCTAGGGTGAAGAGTCTCAAAGAATACTATTGAAAGTAAGAATTATCTTGATTGGGTTTTCCTTTTGAGAGGGGTTTTGCCCTAGCATGTGCCTATATCTTGTGTCTCTTATTTTGTGCCCTTCATGTATGTACAATTGCTTGATGAAAGATAGGGTAATAAAGAAGTAAAAGATGCCAACACTCTCACAAGTAATTATCAAGAAAGGAGAATCAGACCCTAACATAATATCTTTGATTTTCCAACATGGTATCGGAGCTAAGGTCAAGAAAAGTCGAAGTTCACTTCGTTGGCATGGATTCTCCCTCTATGGTGAACTACATAAGATTGGGTTAGAACCATGTTGGAATATGGATTCTTGGCTGCCCTTACAGGTTCTCTTACTAATGACAATTCATGGATCATTGATAGTGGAGCATCGAGACACTGACTGGTGAAAGCAAGCAACTTCACACTCTATCAAAGGAGTCATCCTCCCATGCAGTGGATTTGGGTGACAACAAAATCTATGCTGTTAGAGGCTTGGGATCTACATCATTGAAGTTGGATAATGGATTGAAGGTGCACCTTAGCAAAATTCTCTATGTTCTAGGTTTGGAAAAGAAATTACTTTCTATTTCTTGTTTATAAGATAAATGGGAAAGGATTACTTTTGTTGATGGAGAAGTATTGATTTGGGGAAAGAACTCTAGTATTGACAAAGCTAGGGTTATTGGAGTTCGAGAAGGAAGTCTTTACTAAGTTATCACTCCATCTCCTCAAGCTTTGGTTCATATGAAAATAAGTCCCATTGAACTATGGCATCAAAGATATGGTCATCTCCATTATAGGGTCATCCCTACTCTTAGTCGACTGGTTCATGGTATTCTTGATATGAAGTTAGATCATGAAGGTGTGTGCAAGGGATGCTCTTTGGGGAAGCATACTAGAAAACCATTTCGTCATAGTGAATCTAGATCTAAATAAATATTAGATCTCATCCATTCCGATGTATGCGGGCCTATGTCTGACAAGACACTTGGGGGTCATCTCTACTATGTAACATTCATTGATGACCATTCAAGAAAGACATGGCTCTACCTACTCAACTAAAGATGAAATATTTGATAAGTTCAAGGAGTTTAGGGTTGAGGTGAAAACCCTAACCAAGAAAAAGATAAAAACTCTTCACCCCATCCTTGGGAAAGGGTTTTTAGGGTCACTTCTCACCTATCCATTGACATCTACTTTACAAAGTGATCCCTACACTAATGGGACTCCTCTCATCGGCGAAAGTCCGTAAAGAGTAGGGAGACTTAGCTGGAGTGATAGTGGGCTAAGCCTCCACCGTTTCCCTTAACCTAGCAATTGCCCTCTTAGGAACTCCTTTAGGTCCCTTGCTGGTTTGAGTGGTAACACACCCCATCCCTCCCCTGGAGGTATCTCAGCGATCATGGCAAAGTCTTCCTCCAATTTGGAGGACAACTTGTTGATCTCAGTGGATGTAGCCTACTGATCCTGCTTCCCCTCCTTGTCCTTCTTTCTGATAGGACATTGAACACTGTAGTGGCCAAGCTTACCAGATCTGAAGCACTTGATCTTTGAAATGTCCTTCTTCCTCTTACGCTGCTCCTGTTGTCCTTGTGATGCGAGGGCTTCATTCTCCTCTTCCTTTACTTGCTTCATCCCACTACTGCTGCTACCACTAATGGTGCTCTTCACCAAATCTCGCCTCATCTCCTCCTGCTGCAGATCAACCAACATATGCTCCCAATTTGGCAGTTTTCCTTTGCCCAGGATACTCTGGACGAAAACTTGCCATTCTCCAGAAACACTATTCAGAGCTAACCGCACAAACTCTGTAGGCTAGGGTGCTAACCCTATTGAAGACATATGATCCCAAACATCTTGAAGCCTAGTAAGGAAGGGGTCTTTACACTCCCCTTTTTGCATCCTCGTGTATCTCAACCCTTCTTCAAGATACATCTTCTGCTGCTCGGAAGACCCTTCGTACAACGTAGCTAATGCTTCCCACATCTGCTGAGTAGTATCTTAGCCTGCTATGTGAGATACCACGTGATCTTAAAGTCTATCGAGGATCAACCTCTTAGCTTTCACCATCTCCTTCTTGTATTTTTTGAGCGGATCTGCCTCTACAGGTTTAGCTACCACACTATCAATGTAGATCTTGAGTTCATGTTCATCCAGAAGGCAGGAAATTTTGGCCTTCTAGATCACATAGTTGGAGGCTCCCTCCAACTGATCTCGATCTCTCAACCTAGCTGATGCCATCTCAGAAAAAATGTTGAACTCCTCCTCTTCTGCTCTGCAGAGTTGCTGCCCAGCTATTTGCACTCCCTTCTAGAGTGAGAAATCTTGTAGACAACTACTGCTGCTCTGTTAGGAAAATTCAAACTTCTTGGCTAGAAGTCCCTTGAGGAAGGAATTCCCTTATTGTGTGCTTTTCTTTCCTTCTGATGTTATTTTGCTAGGAACTGCTACATAATGACTGCGTACTAGCCGAAGATCTACTTTGCTTGGAAACTATTGCATTGCTCCCTTTGCCTTTGCGAATCTTCAATCCAGAAATTTACTCTTTGTCGACTCACTCAGAGAAGTAATTTTCCATGCAAATTAGCCCTCTTGGTCAATGGACTGCGCAACCACTCTGGGGTTTCAAATTGTTGCCTATGCAGTGTTTTCGAACTCCCTCTTCTGCCTGCAACTGAGCTCTTCTCTACTACAGTTGCCCTCTGATATCATGTGAAAATTCGGTGACCCAAATTCCTTTTGCAACAACTGATTAAATTTCTCCTATTGTTAATTTCTAAATCACGTTATTTACAGTATTACACAGTAAACATCGAAATAAAAATCTACTGCAACCTTCACAACATAAAATACCGTGGAAACAAAATACTGTGTTGGAAAGAAATAAACACACACACAAGTACACCGTTATTTTTGGACAAACATCCCCGGAAAAACCCAATGTGGGAAAACTGGTGCAGCAGCTGAGGGTTTTTGATTATTATGCAGAAGTTTCCGAGTACAAATCCTTAGATACCCAAACTGGCAATTTGATATAGAGAATAAACTAGCAAAGAGGTAGTGAGAAGTATTCTCACACTGTCACTGGCGATCTGAATCTAATCCACGCTCTAGATGGCTAGCGCCACGTTGCCTTTGCGCAGTCTTTGCGTCAGCGTATGCATATTTGCGTCATAGCTTCTAGGAACTACGTCACCCTTCCAGCTGATTGATTTATTGACTAGAACTCGACTCTCTGGCCCTTTGGTCTCACACCTCGGCTTCTGGCACTAGATCTCGACTGCTCCCAGCAAAATTACGGACTCCCTCTGAAGCACTGCGCTGCCTCTATGTGGCTCTGCGTTGCCTCTCTGAACCACTCGATGCCTTCTCCGTCTTGCACTCTTCAGAATTGGAAAAATCCCCTCCTATCTACTATCCTTGCCCCTCACTACAAGAAGATCACATGTTCTCTCTTCGGCAACTTAGCGCTGCTTCTCTTGAGAAATTCAATCTCTAGATCTCACTATCTTTATATGTTCTCCAAGTGCCCATCAAGATCCTTCTTATAATCTTTCATTGGAGCACCGAAAACCAAGTTTAAAACATAATCAAAGGCTAAGATTAACTGGGGGTTGATCCATGTCTTTATCTAGAAGATTCACACCAGATTTAATTGATACCCTTTAATAATCACATTTCCTAGGTTTAGACTTAGGAATACATTAAAATTGATTAATTATTTTAATTATACCATCTCTAGGTGGAATTTTCCCAAATGATTCTTGGGTCTTGGAGAATGCATGTCTTAGCCTCTCTGCAAAATCTCGAGGCTGGAGCACATCCGATGCTACATAAATCAACACACCCAAGGGATAATTTGTCTACAAACATGAATGTATTAACCCAGATTTGATGATTTAGTGATTTGGTGAATTCTTAAGGTAAAACCCTAAAAATAAATAAATTACCAAGCCTGCAAACCCAAGGAATCAATCCAAATCCAACTGAAATGAGCATGAAAATCCCTTAATGTGCCTGCAGCTAGGGTTGCCAAAGGCATTTCAGATCTACAGATAAGGAAAAAGGATGCTAAAAATGGCCCTAAAACCCTAGTCGTCGAGGGTTTTTATGGGCTGAAGCTAATAAGAATTAATTTTTGCTTTGGTGTAAATAAGGCACAAAATGATGAATTGAAACCTTTAGAGGCCTCAGAAAGCCGAGAAATCCTAACGGCCTTGTTTAGATGTCCTCGAAAAGATGGTAGATTTTAGGCCCAAAACCCTAGACATTTAAGGCTTAAAGCCTTAAGATCTGAAAATATCCACCTGCAATTTTAACCCAAGAAACCCTAGGTTTATTAAATTGTGCTATCTTAATGATGAATTTTTGTTTTCTAGCTTGCATGACATCCATTTTGATTAGTTGATTAGGACCCTTAGCTATCAACTTTATTCTTGGGGAGATTGTTGATCAACTTTTTTGTATAAATGCATGTACTTTACTCCATAAAATAATAAAATCAAGAAACATTTTATTAAAAGTATGTGGAAAGGATTATATAATTAATTTGTAACATCTATCAATTCATAGGTAATTTTATAAATTTCCATTGTATTCATATCAAACACAAACCTAATTCTGTGGTAGATTAATTGGAGGCTATGGGTGCTAATACTTATGGTGTATACAAGTTGTTAAAAGGACTATGGGCATGAAAAGTTTTCAAGAATATGAGAGAATTTAATTGATTTGATATGCAATGATAAAATTGTTGATTTGTGGAGCTTGAGAGGTAATCCCACATCCTAGGGTACAAGGTTTGGGAGAAACTGGACCAACATGGGCCTTGTGGGTGAGTGTACCCAAGCAATGGGTTTTGCACTCAAAGTTGTGGGCGCGTGAAACCAAGAGGAGTTTTGATGGTTTGACCATTGTTTCAAGTGGAGCACCCTTAATGGAGCAAGGGGCAACTAAGGAAACCATGGAGTTTTTGATTAAATGAGATAAAATATTTATTTATTTATTTGTAGTGGGCTAATTGACAAGTTGTTCAAGTCAACTTCGCTTGAGAAGTGCCCATTGGAGGACTATTTGTTGCACCAAGGAGACATATAAATAAGAGAGGAGGTGAACTCATTTGATCACACATCCAAGTGCAAATACATCACTAGAGAAGGACCTCTGAGGTAGCCACAACCTATAGGTGCAGATCCAGGGAAGGAAGGATGAGTTTCTTTGTCTCTTTTCTTATGTTTGGATTAGGTCAAATTAGGGCAGTGCTGACCAAGTTTGTAAAGAAGAATTCGAGCATGCATTGAGGTGCAATCTCTTTATGAACAAGGCCAAAATATCTCTGTGTATTATAGGTACGCCAAGACTTAAGTGGAGCAGAACTAACGTCATTTTATCTTGGATTAGACTTGTGATAAAGGGCTGAGTTATCTTGTTAGACAATGCAGGAGATAAGGGCTTGAAGTAAGGGAATTGCGCAGGTATTTGAGGACTGTTGGACTACAGGAATTAGGGCCAAAGTGGTTGCTATAGGAAGCCCAAGATAGGGCCAAAATGTTAGAAGAATTGTGTGTATAGGGCCGAGTCGTTGAGGGTAGAAAGAAGTCGTCCTATAGAGGCATGTTGGTCTTTCCATGTTGATGTTTTACTAGGTGATGTAGGTCCAGTTTGGACAGTTGTTGAAGCAACTCATGTACCGTACTTGGAGGGATGTTAGTAGTTATTTGGGTAGCCCTAGTTGTGAATTATGTAACTAGGTTCGGTCTTCATAATGACATGTGTAATCATGATTTTATGTAATTGATGCAAAGAAGAAAAATAAAATTATTTATGTTATGCTTGAGTCATGGGTTTCATGCACAAGTTGGCTTAATTTCATGGGTGGACTACTATATAAAGGAGGTCTCGGCCTGATTTGGAGTCGATCGATTCAAGCATCTGAAATAGAAGATTAGGTGCGAGAAACACAAGTAAAAGAAGCCTCTCATGAAGTGATGAAAGGAGAAGAAGAAGCGGAAGTAATCTAGATCTGTTTTGTGGAAAATACCTTTCACATGTGCGAGAAAGTCTAGTATCATCTGCTACAGAAGAAGCCAAAGTTATCATAGTGATCTTGAAGGTCGAGTCTAGGAGGAAACCAAGTCACTTTACAAGCTGAATTACAGAAGAAAGAGACTCCATCCAAGCGAAGGGAATCAAGGGATAAAATTATTGTTTATCCCTCACACGTGTTGCGACTAGGGTTTCTGGAGAGGCTGAGAATTGCAAGTCTGAGTCAATAGGCCAAAATCTGAAGGGAAGTCGAGATCTAAGGTGAAGCAAGTAGTTTGAATAGCGTTGACTCAAGGAAGAAGAATTGCTTCAAGAAAGTTTTGTCTTGGCTTTAGAATTCATCACTTGAAGGAGATTCTATAAGAAGAAGAATTGGTTTGGGTTTTCCTCTCAAATTAGAGAGGTTTTGGCCCTTGCTGATCGCCTACATCTTGTGTCCATTGTCTCATTGTTGTTCATATTTTGATAGTTGTTTGATGAAGAGAACACTATAATAATCGAAGATAAAGAAGAACCTAATCAAAAGAAGTAAAAAGTATTCACAAGCAATTATCATTACTAGAGAAATCACCTCTTGTCTCTGCCCTAGATTTCTCAACATGGTATCAGAGCTAAGGTGACAAGTTAAGAAAGAACAACTCCATAAGGGACACTCAATCATTCAAAGATTGAAGTTCTAGAACTGTATCAAAGGCATCAAAAGAAGATCCTCTTATCTCCAAGAAGACAAGGGCTACATCATCATCTAGAAGAAAAGTATCAAAACCCTAGATCGATCAAAGGAGAAGTCTACACTAGAAGCATTCTTGGGATCCTCACTGATAATATCATCACAAGGAAGGAGACCTCAAAATAATCTGATTTGTTCTCAAATAAAAAGATTGAAGCATCTCGAAGTCTACTCATCCAAGGGAAGCAAGTTCAAGAACTTTGTCATCATCATCAAAAGATCTAAGGTGATTTCCCTCTCTTTGGAGTCAAGGATCACTTTTGAAGAAAATCATCTTCATCAAGGAGAATTTTTCTATTACCTATATCGTCATCAAAATCAAGAATGCAATAGGTTGAAAGAGCATCTTCACAAGTAACTATATCTATGTTTACATTTGAATATGTCAAAATGTCTTTTTGGAAGGAAAGCAACAGAGTGGTTGGGGCTTCAAATTTTCTTGCATGGAAGAAAATGATAGATCTAAACCTCATAGAAAATGAGGTCATGGATCTTGTTAAGGGCTCAATCACCAAACTTCCAAAGGAAGATGCTCAAGCTCTTGCAAGGTATATGCAAGGGGAAGTAAGGGCTCAAAGAATTCTCATAGAATCCATTGCTCCCCTCATTCCATATGTATCTAAACTTGAAACATCAAAAGAAATATATGACAAACTTGTAGAGTTGTTTTCCGTAAGCATTGTAGGATAAGTAATCTCATTAAGGTAAGAACTCTACAAGATGAAGATATCAAAAGAAGAGGGAATAGCCTCATACTTTATGAGGTTATCTGAAATAAGGGACCAACTACAAGATTTGGGAGAAATTATGTAAGACAAAGAGATGACTACCATAGTACTGAATGCACTACCAGAGGAATGGGTAACTTTACATCAAGCATTTATGGGAAGAAGGAAGCTACTCCATTCAAAGATCTATGGTCACTATGCTAAATTGAAGACACCAGGTTGAAGGCAAAATGTGATGTATGATCAAATGAGCAAAACTCAAGCATATGCTGCTATGGCAAAGAGAAAAGGGAAGTTTGGTAAATTTGGACCTAAGAGATGAAAGAAGAATATGGCAAAGGTTCAATGAAATGGATGTCAAGAATGTGGGCACAAAAAGAGAGATTTTCCTAAGCTCAAGAAGAACAACAACAAAAGAGCAGGGAAGAAGCTCATATCATTGAAGAAGTAGAAAAATCTGGAAAGAAGAAATCCAAGGAGGAAGTAAAAGATCTCTACTATGATTGAGATAGTCTTCCTCACCTAGTTTCTTTCAAGTTTCTGTTTCAAAACTTTTGTTTGTGAAGTATAACTATCATGGTAGGAATCGTTAGAAGCATGATAGGATGCATCATATTAGGAAATGACATCATAGAAGCATACAATTCAAAGCAAGAGCTCGTAACATCATCATAAAGAAGCATGAAAGATAGCTAAAATAGAAGCCTTTGGATGTCACCTATAGAAGGATGAAGCTCTCGGTAACCTCATTAGAAGCATAAGGAGTACTTATGGGAAAAAGAAAGTCATCTAGTATAGAGCTCATCATACATCATTCAAAAGAAGCATTTGCAGGATGAGGATAATCAAGATCCTCCATTGGAATCTTCATTGGAAGGTTCACCTACTAGAAGAAACAAGTGTCTCGTCGGAAATTCCAACTTGTATGGGATTCATGGGATGATGGTATGATGACAGAAGAAGTGAAGCAGGTCAAGGGATTGAAGTTCTTTCAATCAAGGACACTGCCAAAGGAAGAGTAGATGACCAAAAGAAAGAGATGAGGTATGTTTGCTTGTACTTGATAAATTAAAGTCATGTCATATGTATATATCATGAATAAGTAATCTACCTAAAGAACATGATAAAAAAGAAAGGGATCTCCTCCTTTGGAAAGATGCATGAAGGCATGGCTCACCTATTGACTAGATCAAATCAACATAATATTGCCTCATATGAAATATGAGGTGGTTGATGAAGATATAGGAACTATGGATGGAAGTTCCTGGGAAGAAATGTGTGAATAACAAAAGGAAGAGATCATGATAAATGCAACTTTGGAAAAGACAATCAACATCCAATGACTAAAAGATTTGACTATGATATCTCCATGGAAAAGATATGAAGATCCTGATAAAGTTTGAAAAAGAAAGAGACCCTTGACAATGTATATCTTTTGGAGATGTGTCAATATGTATGCAGGATGTTGATGCAGGTAGAGAGATGTCGTGATGAAATACCATCATAAAGGTAATTTTGATTTAATAATTCATTCTTCTATTTTTGAAAGATATCTGGACGTGCTAATACAAAGCTACCAAGGGAAGAGCTGTAGATGCCATCTACAACTGATGTTCATGTGGTAGGATGAAATATCTTGAAGGAAACATGACATAAAGAAGGTAGCAAGGCATGAAGGAAGGCCAGATATGGACTAATGGTTCACATTTTGATGAAAGGAAGGATGACATGATTGACAAGATTCATGAATGAAAGCGATGGATGGTCTGTGCCCTACAAGAAGTACCAAAAAGATGTAGGCTCCATATTATAGAAGAAACTCATGACACTGAAGGAAAGAGTCCTACAAGCAGTTGTTTGTCGCATGATCTCCACCTAAAGAGCTGCTGGAAGCAAGTTCCTGGTTAAGAGGGAGCTTGGTCAAGTCCCTGATTAAGAGGGAGCTTGGGTAGATTCCTTTTATAGGAACGGGTACATTCCTTCACTAGAATGGGGATATCCTCACTAATTGAAAGGGTGAGATAGACACATCATTCTTGTCTTCGCCTGGGAAGATAGAATGGAGGATTGTGTAAGCATCTGACATTCGATACTCTAAGGATGTGGTAGGGCATCCAAGATAAGAGTAGTCGTAGAGGACCAATATTCTTTGAGGACTGGGAATCCAAGATAAGAATAGTCTGGTGGAACATACTCTGAGAGAACTCAGGTGGGGTTTGTGCTGAGAGAGACATTGACAAAGGTGTCTATAAATCATTGGTCTCGACAGCATTGTGCTCTGATCTTGTGGAGAGATAGAGTTGTTAGTCATGGTCTTGCTATGCGACAATGTTGGATGATATGATGCTAAATAGATGGGTTACCAATCCGACTCTTCTTATGAGAATTCTTCAGATTTAGAATGTTCAAGTACCTTGTATGGATTATGAATACCTCCCTAGTTAAGAGGGAGTGTTGAAACATGTAACTAGGTTCGGTCTTCATAATGACATGTGTAATCATGATTTTATGTAATTGATGCAAAGAAGAAAAATAAAATTTATTTATGTTATGCTTGAGTCATGGGTTTCATGCTCAAGAAATTTTATTTTATAGATGAAGCTCCCATTGTGAGCTATTAGGTTTGGTCATTAAGTCATAAAGTCTATTGATTCAATGTCATGTATTGAAGACCCATTTGGGCATGTTACATATTATCAAAGAGAATTTATTTGAGTCATAAACCCTCCAAGACCTTGTCACAAGTATTCCATCAAGTTGGCCTTCAAAAGAAGATAGAGATCATTCTAAAAAAGGATGTTGGCCTACACACTAGCACAAGTCAGCTTAATTTCATGGGCAGACTACTATATAAAGGAGGTCTCGGCCTCACCTACACACTAGCACAAGTCAGCTTAATTTCATGGGCAGACTACTATATAAAGGAGGTCTCGGCCTCACTTGGAGTTGATGTTAAATTTCCACGACCTTGGGTCTAGGTTAGAGTCTTCAAATCATCGATGCTACCAAACCAAGAATTTCAACCATAAACTACTTTGCACAATGGAAATATAAAGTAGTAAATCACACATGCACAAAAGATAGACAACTTTTAATTTTTCAACCCAACTTCGTTATATTAACAACATATAATACAACAATCTAGGGCTCCCGTACTGGGGATAATGGCCCTTAGTACAAGATACAAAACTAGGGCTTGGTGTCAGTCCATCGACAACCAATCTGCCCTCAACAAGATACTCTGACCATCTGGCTGATGTAGTCGACTTTCTCAGCTCCCCTCGGTTGTACCCTGTACTTGCTCAATCCTTCGGCTTCCAATCTGTAGCTCTTGTCTCTACTAATGCTCCAAGTCCATCTAGACATTGAATCTCGACTATCCAATTTGCTCTCTAGTTGTGCCTTCATCCATCAAGGCCACAACACATCAAGACTCCTGTTGAGTTCTTCATAGCTACACTTATGAATAACTCTCGATCTGCTCATTGTTGCTTCTCATCTACTCAGGGACTTCAACCCACTATGGTCTTCCTGCCTTGCACAGATGAAGACCAACATAGGGCATAGAGGGCTACCACTGATCATTGCAAGATGTCCATCTCCCACAATGAACACAAGCTAGGAGGATTGCCCATCATATGTTGTAGAAGTCCTTCCCCACACATGTCTCGGGATCTAATCTGCTAATATAGTAGTCACTTTCGTCCATCAAAGTGCTGCACATAAGGCTACAATACTTCACCCAATCATGCACCAACAACGCCCTTCTTGTTTGCTGCTTTAGGGCTACTTTGGGTAGCCAACACGCTGCCCTCCAACATACCTATGACACCCAATCCATTATCCAAGGGTCCATCTGCAACTCACTTTGTTGCTGTCCTCTTTTCTTCCAATCTGATGTGCTTGCTGTCACCTTCGCTGCTTGGTAGGTCTCCCAAAAATCCAACAACTCCTAAGGCCTCCTCAAGCTACCCATCAACTGATCCATGCAATAGCCAACACTTGGACCCAATACAAAACAAACTCTCACTCCAAGTTTGCTACCCAATCACTGTGGAAACTGTCACTAGTCTTTGGAACCTAATCATGAGATTTGACCTCTCCAAGCTGCCTTATCACGTCCAAATATGATCTTAAACTAGGATCCAACACCCCTCCAAAACATTGGTGAATTGGTGTTTGCCTCTGCGTTTGTGACAACCCTGGTTAGGGCACGTGCTACAACACTAAACCCTTATGATAGTGCACAAAGCAACCCTCAAGGGGCTGTGACATTCCTTGGGAAGCCTCCTCCTTGCCCACACTGCCATCTAGAGGGGCTAGTCCACCTTGACAACCCTCTACGCAGCGTCTGCTCTGTGCTAAGTCCTTCGGCCTAGAACTGTAGTACTAACTCATGGGACAGTCCCTTACGCATGCCCAAACACACCTATTTCTCCAACGTTTTGTCCCTCTAGCTCTTCAGCCTTCATTGCCCAACAACTCGGCCCTTGAACAACAACTCGGTGCTGTCTTCATAGCCCTCAAACAACCCTAAGACAATCCCCAAATCAACCCATCACTCCAGTCTCCAAAGAATGCTCTTCCACATTGTTTCTTGTGCTCCAAACAGACTTGTCCCCACACTGTCTTGACCCTCTCCTTGCTGCGGCTAGCTTCCGAATTTCAGAGCTCTTCCTTGGAGGATTGTCACACCTTGGATTCTCTAAAACACATCCCTTTACCTGATATTTATACTGATATTAAGGCTCAACGAATTGATGAGGAGACCCATCTATTGGATTGCTTTTACACCAAGCCTACATGACTTGGTAACCAATAATTACCTTGTCAACTTCAAAAATTCATTTCTCTCTAACAACAACTCAGATTCAGATGATTCTCAATGCGTTGGAATTGAATCGTCAAGCGCTGTCATCCTCATCCATCACATGTCATACTTCCATCACGGTTTTGCCCCAAATCACGATGGGTGCAAAACCCTCAAGCTTGGATCTTGACCGCACAAGCTCATTTATGGCACTTTGACCTCCAACCCTTGAATACAAGGGCTTGGAGTACCTCCCAAGCTACACAAATCAACAGTTGATCAATTCAAGAATTTGAGAGAGGATTAAGTGCGAGAAACACAAGTAAAAGAAACCTCTCATCAAGCGAAGAAAGGAGAAGAAAAAGATGAAGTAATCTTGATCTGTTTTGTGGCAAATACCTTTGACATGTGTGAGGAAGACTACTATCACCTGCTACAAAAGAAGTCGAAATTATCACAGTGATCTTGAAGCTGGAATCAAGGAAGAAACCAAGTCACTTCACAAGCCGAATTGTAGAATAAAGAGATTCCTTCCAAGTGAAGGGAATCAAGGGAATCAATGGATGAAATTATTGTTTATCCCTAATACGTGTTGCAACTAGGGTTTCTGGAGTGGTCGAGAATTGCAGGTCTGTGTCAATAGGCCAAAATCTGAGAAGGGAAGCCGAGATCTAAGGTGAAGCAAGCAATTTGACTAGCGTTGAGTTAAGGAAGAATAATTGCTTGAAGAAATTTTTGTGACTTGATCTTGGAGAGGTTGTTAGGTCAAGGGTCTTGGCCTTGGAATTGATCACTTGAAGAAGATTCTATAAGAAGAAGAACTCGTTTGGGTTTTCCTGCCATATTGGATTGGTTTTGGCCCTAGCTGATCACCTACATCTTGTGTCCGTTGTCTCATATTTTGATAGTTGTTTGATGAAGAGAACACTATAATAATCAAAGATAAAGAAGAACCTAATAAAGAAAAGTAAAAACTATTCACAAGCAGTTATCATTACTAGAGAAATCACCTCCTGTCTTTACCCTAGATTTCTCAACACTAATTGTTGTGGACAAGTGGCAGACTTGTCACAACAAGAGGGATGTACTTTGTGCCCTAAGTCTTGTCCATTGGGATCGACAAAAGGACAAGTAAGTGGGTTGTCATTTGTGCCCTAGTTTTGTGATTGATAGAGAGTTGAATCAGAGATAAGAGGGCAATCCCCAAGCCCCAAGTCTTGTCATCTTTGGAGCAACCGAGAGGCAAGAAGGGGCAGTGGTGAAGACCCTATGTGCTTGTCTTTGAAGGAGAAAAGAGTAGCTAGTGGGCAGATTGTTATTGGCCAAAGTTCAGTGGCACAAAAGGAGTAGTGTTCATTGATAGTGGCAGATTGTTGAGCTGGAGTGATCAACAAATTGGAAGGCAAAGGACCCGCTAGAAGTATTCAAGGTATGTGGACCGAAAGGGCTATGGAAGCGCTACATCAACAAGTAGGTCAATTGTACTTTTTTCAAGGTAGATTGGTCATCATAGTTTTTGATACCAAGCTCTAGTTGTTGTGTCTTGTATCAGGGCTGATTGTAAGGGCCATGATCACTGGTATGAGAGCCCTTAGATTGTTGTTTTAAAGAATTGTAATGCAACAAGTTGGGTTAATTTTTGTCTTGTGTACTAGTTGATTCACTGCTATGTATTTTCCATTATGCAAAGTAGAAGTGTTGTGGCATTTGAGTGTGTTTGTGATCGTGATTTTAGACTCCATCTAGATTCTTGAGTGCTGTGGAAAAATCGACATGGTAATAGAACTACTTTGAAGGGCCAGTGAATCAACATCTACATAATGTACAACTTGAGAGGGAGTCGGTTCCATTGTCGTTGAAGAACTAATAGCAATGGTGAAGTTGTCGGTTGGTTTGTGATTCGAGGATAGGTTGGATGGGCTGTCCAACTATAGTTCTTGGAAGGAAAAGTGTAATGTCCCAAAATTCAATTTGCCCATTTTTCACACAATTTTGCTTCGGAAATTATGTTGTAAATTTCTTTAATTAAATTACACAATTTGCAACAGGAAATTAACGACAAACGGATAAAACTTCAATTTTGAGAATTGCAACTCAAAAATAAACAATAGATACATGTAGGGAATCTCAATGGTATTATATTACTAAATAAGTACACCTTCTAGTACATAATAACTGCAAGTAGTTGAGATGCAATAAGCGGCCTAAAAAAGGATCTGCTCCAATGTTGAAATCGGCCTCTGAAACTAAACTGTACTACAACTGCTAAGGTCTTTTGTGAATTCTAGATGAATTCACCAAGGGAGAGATGGGTTCTCGCCCACTCTCACTGAAATCACCCTAAGGTTTCCGTCCTGGGGCTACTGCTGAAGCTAGGAACGCCTAGTTCTCCAAACCTCTCCACAAGAAGAAAAATACTCAACTTAAGGACGTCCCAAATGATCTCCTCCATTTAAAGACTCCATAGATAGATCTCCAAGTCTATAGAAGCATCTTATTTTGATTATTTTAATATTATTCTAGAAACTCCTTTTTGAGTCCATCTAAGTGATTTTTAATTTAATTTAATTTTACTAAGTCACTTTTGGCCATTTTTACTTCAATTAATTATTTTCGCCTCATTTAATTTAATCAAGTGACTAACCACCCACCATACTCTCTTTGATCACGGAAAAGTCACTTCTAAGCATCCCATCTTGTAGATATTCTCATTCCAGTTCCAACGAGCTATTACGCTGAGGTATTCCATCAAATATTCCTCCCAAAATGACACCTCAAGCATAATTAATTAACTTAGGCCCATTAATAACTCTGTCTTTTGAAAGTTATCGTAATGCAACAAAACAAAAGGAAAATTGTTCAAATGATGGTGTCTGCCAAACAAATGCCATCAAATCCCTTAAAAATCCCTCAAAACTCCTCTGAGACTCCTGACGACATAATCCTGCTCCTTTGTAGTGGCCATCACATACTTTGGAAACCCATTCTGGTTGTACCATAGAGGAAAATAAAATGGGGACACGACAAATGCTTTCGCCTCAGGATTGCTTTCCCTCAAGCAATTTGTATCTTTCTACTGTAGAGGCATCTGTAAACTAATGCTAGTATCCCAAATGAACCACTGTACCATGCGATGCCTCCAAACTAACCAAACATGAATGGGTCCCTCAATACCCAGATCCCAAATAAACTGTTGACTCAATCCACTATCCATGGATCCACCTAGATCCCAAAACCACCATAACCAATCATCCTCGTCCATCGCCCATGGCTCGAGATATGCTCTTTCTTTGACTGTAGATGTTGCTTGACCAATAGAATACCAACTCATCACCTCTCTCCAATCCAACCTCTGGAACGGGCCGAGATCAACCCCACTCTGCTGATGCTAGTCTAGTGCTACTGGAATACTAATGAACTATCGGTCCACATCTCATTGCCCACTTAAACAGGCAGTAACCCTCTCATCTAAGGGCTCCTGCTATATTGTGCCCCTGACTAAGAATGATACTCGATCAATATGATACCAACTCATGATCTCCCACCCATCTAAGGCATGGGCACGAGT
Organism: Pinus taeda; assembly: GCA_000404065.3. Classification (NCBI taxonomy): domain Eukaryota; kingdom Viridiplantae; phylum Streptophyta; class Pinopsida; order Pinales; family Pinaceae; genus Pinus; species Pinus taeda. The sequence goes on along the minus strand of APFE030429285.1, from coordinate 237,623 downwards.
GTAAGGAACAAGTCTGCTATGCTGATGCTGGTCCATGCTCAATTCATGTTGCTCTGTCTCGTCAATTGACAATATCCAATGAGACAACCCTGCCTCTCTCCCTACAATGGGTATAGGTTGCAAAAAGTGTTGCATGCCCTATCTATGTACTCCTGGAGAGGGTTGTTGCTTGGAAACGTTGTAGCTTTGTTCGCTGTCACTACACCTATCTACACCTCATCAGTGGGTAGGCCCAAAGATGGATGCATGTCATGTCCCTTCCCAAATAAATTTGTAACAGGTTTTGGTCTCCCCACAATTTTGCATAAATTTTGATGAATAAAAAAACCCAAGCCTTTTTGACTTAAGAACTTAGGAGAAAGGAAGGTTGAATTAGATTGCTAGTGGAATGTGGGGGCCACCCACAGGGGAAAACGCACTTGGGCAATTCGAATTGCCTTGGAGGGGAATCAAATGGCTTGGAGAGGGGCCCACATGGGGAAAGGACGACCCATGAAGATATAAGGAGGAGGAGCTCCCCAACTCAAGGCATCATTTGCACATCGAATTCATTTATGTTGCTCGAGCTACTTAGCCGAGTTACCTAGCTGTTTAGCATCTAGTTTCGCAGGCGAGAGACTCAACCTTTCTTCAGGGGACTTTGAGTCCTACCATAGGAAGGCATTTCACACTACCTTGGAGGAGAACCGGAGGAGATTTGTGGCGACACCACTTAGCCTTCGATTTAGCAGAGTGTATTTCTGGAATACGCAGGAGGGGAACACGTAGAGGTGATTTGGGGGTTCATATGGGCAGCACTTGCTGGGAAAGTTTGGGAGATGGAATTATAGCAGAGGATCAACCATTGGGAGGAGTTTTGGACTAGGAGGTTGCTGCGTATGGGCAGCTCGACTTACAACCATTGTGGACTGCATAGAGGGCCATTCTTGGGCTCACGTGGGAGTTGGGGGAGAGAGCTATAGAGTTGAGGTTAGCTGAGAGAAGGGAGGAAAGCCATAGGGGATAACATCTCAACATTGGGGGTGATTTGGAGGGCCTTCCCAACCATTTCTAAACAGGATGAGATCACCAGCGTAAGGAGGAGGAGGTGGTCCTTGGAGGTCGATTTTCGGAGGTCTGAACTATGCCAAACCCTTTTAGGGGTTTGGTGGTTTTTTGTTGATGAGTCGAGAGATGAAGTTGCAGAATTTTCTGAGCATAAGAAGTGGAGTTTCCAATAGGCAGCGTAGTTTTTTGAGCAGCGTAGATCACCTTTGGAGCAACAGTTGGGCAGCACTAGGATCATCATCTGCTCACCTGGGTTTTGTCATGCTTGTCTCTTGAGACAAGCCCATGTGCACCATTCCATCAATTTTGCATTTGCTCTAGAAAGATTCAATAAAATGTCTCAGATGATCTCCATTTACAATGCTTTCATGGGTGTTTATTGATTGTCTCATTGCTGGATGTTGGTTTGTTTACTTTGCTTTGTGTATCACTGAATTTCCTAGTTAGGAACCTTACAATGCACCACCCTCTCCAAAATATCCTCTCATTTGAACGGAAACACTGTGCTCCTCCGGTCTACTAACCTCCTGCAAAACTATCTTGTTATGCTCCAACACCTCCTGATGATATATGTTTACAAATACTACCACCCTGTTGGCTGTCTGTATATTTGTCTACTCCTCATCCATGGCTGGTCCAAAAGATGGATGCTCATCCTCCTCTATCATGGGCTCAACATGAACCTCCAACTGGCTTTGCACGAAGGGCTCATCATGCATATCATCCTCCTCAGCTGACTCATGCTCCACCATATGTTGCTCATGCTGAATCATCAGTTGTGACTCATCACTGTGAATGTCTCCCATAGTGTCCACTGATTACTCACCATACACACCGGAATGTAAATTTGGCCTATTGTCAACAACTCCACATGATTGCTCATGCTCCCTAGAGGCATCTTCGTATGCCCCCATGGACTCATCCAAGGAAAAGTCCTCATCCTGAAAGTCAGAAGGAATCTCCTCCTGCTCTACCTTTGCCATCTCCTCTGCATCACTCAAGCTTGAGTGGTCAAGTCTCGAAAGTTCCTTGCAGTTGAAGCAAAGACTCTTTCTCCTCATCTCATTCTTGTTGCATGGTCCACCAAACCTGAGCAACTCCTTCCTGGTCAACTGTCTTTTGAACAACCCAATGTTCTGCTCAACCAACCTTTTGGCTAGTTCATAAGCATCAGGTGAGACCAACTGTTCCACCCTCGAAATGACCAACAACTTACACTACAACCTCTTGCAAATGGCATCTTGGCCTCCCATACATGAGGACAAAATGGACTGCATGTGTGTTATGATCGTGTCAAGATGATGTTTCCTAATGTTGAAGAAGCATTGGAACATTTGCAGGATCATGTCATCACACTCAACTCAAACATGAGGTTATAAGATCTAACCAAGGCCATGACCTCTAGAATATCTAGTTCTTCCCAAAGGTAGGATCCTCACTTTTATCCAAATCTTGAAAGGTCTCTACTACCAATTTGAAGACTCCCCTCATTATGTCATTACTCTAAGGAGGTATAGGTGTGGTTAACATCATGAGACTATTGAGACAAGAGGCAACTGGAAGTTTGACTCCTATACAAGGGTGCTCCAAGAAATTGTTTTTTATTAAGGAAAGCATGGCTGGTTTTAAAGCCCAAATCAAGCTCTTCGCATCTGACCGATCCACTTAGGAAAGGAGTGAAGCAAGATCTAATTGGAGAAGGGCTTTTACTGAAAATCCCATAAATCTCAAATTTGTCCCAAGCGCGTAGATTTTGGATCAAATCTCATGTTCTTCCTATGGCTGCTCTTGCTATAACATAGTAAGTATGCCCTTGGAAAAGGATCTGTTGATTTTTGCTGCTAATTTATAAAGGGAATTTATGAAGGCTTGATCCATGCTTTAGTTCAATGATGACAAGAACATCAAGCTGGCATACCTTATCCACTCAATGAGACAACAATAAATTTTTGATTACATGGCCCACTGACTCAATACATAGACTTTTCACATCAAGAGATACCCATCTCTCACAAGTCAAACTCAACAATTACATAGAGGTCCAAATATAATATGAACACCTCATGTAGACTCACCATATGCTCTCACTAACTCAACAAATATTAAAAACATTCTTTGATAACTTTTAACAAACAATTAGCAAGCAGTACTTTTGTCTAACTGTTTGCAGATAAAGTGGATACACTCGTAAAATAAATATGAGAAGGAAATGCTTGAGAGAATTACTTTGCTCAAATGAGTTTGAGGAATCTGGCATAACTCCCTAAATATAGTAGTCTGATTTGGCCTACTGAAATGATAATCTCAGCCTCCTTCTGGAAATAATTAATTTAGACCTCAAGAATTGATGATTAGCTCCACTGCCCAAAAAATACTACTGTTGCTGCTAGAGAAGAACTTGGATTTTTTCCCTCAAAACTGCTCCAAAATTCTGAAAATTTAACCTGGAGCTCCTCACACCAAACCCATAAAAATCCAGAAATGGTTTGGCTTAACTCCAAGTCAAGATCAAGCCCACCAAGTGGTGTGAATTACCCAATTTACCAATAAAACTCACTGCTAAAGGAATGTTTATTTCTAGCCCAAATATTGCTCGGAAAATTATGAAATTTTAGCAACAGACTCCTCTTACAAAACCCAGAAAAACCTAAAAAATTCTTGGTTAGATTCCAGCTCATCTAGAAAGCCCCAATTTAGTGCAAAAATACTAGACTGCCCAGTTCTGCATCCAATAGGAATCACCTCAGCTAATGATCCACCTTTGGAAATAGCTGAAACTATCCTACAAAATCTCCGCCAGTAATAGATCCAATTCCCAGCAAATCTCTAGCTAAATTTCCAGCCCCAAGCCTCTGCGCATATTTTGCTTAATAACCCCAGCACAGGCTCAAAAAAAGAAGATTTCGGCCCAGTAATATATCACTTTCTCAGCCTTGTAGATTTGTGCCAATCTCTAAAAATAATTTTGCTGAAATTAATTTTAATAAATTCTGACATAAATTGGGCCGCTGATAGATCACAATTTTTTCATTGAAAAAATGCGACAATAGAAAAATTGGTTAAATTTATTAGTAATACTAAAGAAGAATCTCTTCACCAATATATTCAACTGTTGCAAAATAATTGTACCCAACAAGAGAATTTCATCTCGGCAAGATAAATTTGGCATGACAGGACAAACTTAGCACCACAAAATAATTTTGGCCCAACAAGATAAATTTTGCCCATCAAAATAATCTTGGTCCAGAATGATAAATTCTTCCCAGCAAAATCATTTTGGTCCAGCAAGATGAATTTGGCCCAACAACATAATTTTGGCCTAGTAGAATAATTTTAGGCCTGCAATAAATCCGGTCCAACATTTTTTTTGGTACACCTGCAACAATTATCCTCTGGTAAATAGATTAAAATTTTAATCCAAAAATAATAATTGCTGCAACTGAAACCCTTGAATTTGGTCTTTCAAAAATAACCCATGAATTGATCTACAATAAAACGCTCAGGCTGGCAGGAAAACCAACTCTGATACCATTGTAATGTCCCAAAATTTTATTTGGCCAATTTTCTCACAATTTTGCTTCGGAAGTTATATCGTAAATTTCTTTAATTAAATTACACAATTTTCAACATGAAATTAATGAAAAATGGATAAAACTTCAATTATGAGAATTGCAACTCACAAATAAACAATAGGCACATGTAGGGAATCTCAACGTTATTATATTACTGAATAAGTACACCTTCCAATACAAAATCACTGCAAGTAGCTGAGATTAATAAGTGGCCTCCAAAAGAATCTGCTCCAATACTGAAATTGGGCCTCCAAAACTAAACTCTACTGCCACTACTAAACTCTCCTGTGAATTATGAATGAACTCATGAAGGGGAGAGATGGGTTCTCATTCACTCTCACTGAAATCACCCGAGGATTTCCGTCCTGGGCCACTGCCGAAGTTGAAAACTCTCAGTGCTCAAAACCTCTCCACAAGAAGAAAAAACACTCAACTCAAGGATGTCCCAAATGATCTCCTCCTCCTTTTAAAGACTCCATAGATAGATCTCCAAGTCTCTAGAAGCATCTTATTTTGATTGTTTTAATCTTATTTTAGAAACTCCATTTAAGTGACTTTTTTATTTTATTTTATTTCACTAAGTGTCATGTCCCCATTTTTATTTTCCTCTATGGTACAGCCAGGATGGGTTTCCAAGGCATGTGATGGCTAGGCCACAGGAGCAAGATTATGTCATCAGGTGTCATGTCCCTTCTCAAACACATTAGTAACAGGGTGTTGTGACACAATTTTGCACATTTTTTACCAAGGAAGAAGGCCCTACACTTTTGACTTAGGGACTTAGGAGCCAAATCGACTTTATTTAGCTGCTAGTGGAATGTGGGGGCCACCTATATAGGGGTTTGAATCATCCATTCGATATGCTTGCAAGGAAAATTGAATGGGTGGATGGAGGGGCCCACATGAGGCTAAGGGGGCCCAAGGACTTATAAAGAGAGATCAACTCTCATTTTGTTTTCATCTTGATCATTTGCAAACAAACACACCTTCGTACGCTCTGCTGCTTAGCGAGTCTACTAGCGGTTTAGCCACGAATCTTCCAAGCGGGAGATTCAACCTCTTCTTCAGGGGATCATCCATGCCTGCCCTAGGTAGGCTGTTCCACAGGGATTTCAGAGAGTTTAGCATAGTCACACACTCCAGCCAGCAACGCAGAGAAGGGGACTGCATATTTCCTGGGTAGCCAGAAACATGTAGGGGGAGTTAGAGCCAACAGTGAGGTCCATATCTTGCTGGGAGTTATGGCAGCTGGGAAGGCTATTCATTGAGGGCATTTTCGCTGGGTTTTGCAGCCAGTTAGACCGGTGTATCAGCAGTACGATTTCTGGGTAGAGGGATTGCGTAGAGGCCTCTGGCAGCGATTTCATGGTGCTTGGGAGAGCAATCATCTTGGCCAAGGATCATCCGGGGAGCAAGGAGTCAGTTAGCACAGGTGAATCTCGCATTCCAGTGGTGTTTTCAGAGGGATTTGCAGGCTGTTTCCTGCAAGTCGAATTTGGTAGCAGCAGCTGGGGAGAGGCTCCAAGGAGGCTGAAAATCCAAAGTCAAAACTAGAGAAATTCCTTTCTGGGTTTTTCTGGGTTTTGTCCAAGGAGTTCGAGACTGAAAGGATATAATTTTCTGGGTAGTTTTTGGACACATTCCAGCAGGTCGAAATTCAGCAGGTTAATGGTTTATTTGGACAACGCAGTGCAATGTGGTGCAACAACTGAGTAGCCTTCAGCCAAACCCATGTGTACCTTTCCCATTTTATATTTTACCTAGCTCTCTGATTTTATAATATATTGCTTAGCAGTTCCATATTTACAGCGTTTTCATGGATGTTTAATGCATGTTTTTTAATTTTATGCTGTTGCACTATTTATTTGTTTAAATATCACTCGTAGTTGTACTTTGGAACATTAGAGTGGTATCAGAGCATGACCTTGGCCCAGTTATTAGTAACCAGTAAGATCATGGGAGATTTGGGCATGTATGCACAATGACAAGTTACACCGTACACTACCCATGGCTCAAGGGAGATTCAGTATACAGGAATTCTGGGGTGGAATCCGCTAGAGCGATGAGAGGTTGGCTCAATTGAGGAAGGTGTTAGACCAAATCCATCCTTGTCCTTACAACATAGACACTAGAGGTGCACAAGCCGTGGGAGTACAACCATCTAGACTGTGGGGAAAGACGACAGAATCAGGGCACCAGATCTCCTGAAAAGGAGCAAGCAGGCCAGAGACAGTTTGAGGATGAGTCAAGGAGACGATTTTGTTGGTGGAGACTTGGTCTTAGACATCACGGGCTTGAGGAGGAGATTGAACATGAGGTAGAGGACATGCGGGAGTGTGAGGATCACATTGGTATACCCAGTGTGGCACAAGGGTCACCATTGTTGGAGGCCTCTTTGATTGCACTAGTTGACACCTTGGGGGATAAGGTAGAGCATACACCCATAGGGCCATCCGTTGATGAGGTGCCAGGAGACACAGATCTGTCCACCGTTGAGAGGGTGACATTCGTTGTTGAGATATCTGGGGTTGTGACCGAGGTTTCATGTGTTAGCAGTGCACGACAGGATGATGAGGTGCTGAGAGACATCATCACCCTTGATGAGGAGCCGATAGGTACAGAGGCACCCAGATCTACGATAGAGTTGTGGGATGAAAACCTCCTACAACAACATGGAGAGCACATAGAGGGGTGTGAGCTAGTCATGGAGGGGCAGTTCGTGACTCCTGTTGAGCCTATGGTGGAGGACGACGAGAAGTCTTCTTTGGGGCTCACCACTGACTTAGAGCTATTAGATGCACAGACCATCAACAGAGTTGCAGTACTTCCAGATAATATCTCTCTCTGGGCTTATATCGATGGGGCTCGCAACATTGCTAGACTACATTTGCACCACAGAGAGAGAGATGCAAGCATTCCCTGGCAAATTTTATGTGTTGACCAGGATGGTGAGTTGAGGCGTCATGAGTTGCGTAGGGTGCAACACTCGCAGGATCGAGGGCTTGTTCTATGTGCTAGAGTTTGTGCATTCGATCCCTCTCTTGGGGTTGGAGGGTGAGAGATTCAGAGTTGGTACCTAGTGGAGTGGGCTAGACGCATGGAGATGGTCATAGTTCGGAGTAAAGCTCAGTGGGAGCTCTTAGACATTAAGGTTCCTAGAGGCTCAAGTTGGCATTGGGATCTAGGCAGGGCTTCCTATCGGATATCAAACATGCGGGATGACTATGGCATTGATGAGGTAGTCAACCCCGTGCCTGAGCGCATGCTTTCCTTAGGCGAGTTCCAGTTGATGCTAGTGGCCAGGTGGTTTGTGAGCAGATTCCATTGGTTGTTTTGGCATGTTGGTTGCGCATGGGGGCACAGGATGATTAGCATTCTCTGGCAGGAGCTGGTTGGAGGAGGTGGCATGGGTACGCCACCAGACCGGATATTGTATGGAGACAATGTTCTCCCATTGAGGTTTAGGACTCAGGGGTCACAGAGGATCGACATAGCAGAGATATCCCCCTAGCAAGAGTGGAGTTAGGGTGCTTAGGTCTACCAGGATGGACGAGGGGACATGCTGCGTGTCATGGTGGGGTCACTATCAGAGTGGCGGACACTTAGGCACATGCGGGATACCATATGTTATAGGGTGGTATGATAATATGTAGTGGTACACAAGATTGCACAGAGTCAGGTCATAGTGTCGAGTTTTATATAAAGGGATGTGGCCTGATCCATACAAACCCAATTCTAGGCCATAACACCCAGTGGTGTGCAGGGCTATGCAGCGAGGAGCAGTGGCCTGCAAAGGAGCATGGAGATACATGGTGGTATACCACAGCATGCCGGTTGACACTGTGGGGTAGGAGTGACCCACATTGCATTGAGGACATGTGGGGAGTGACAAAGGCAGGACACAGGACGATACAGGATGGTATGGCTGTCGCCGGGGGTATTCCATGGTGTATAGAGAGAGGTTGCGGTATACAGTGGCATATCGATGAGTGCGGTGATACTGGGTGGTTTGCAGTGGCAGATGATGCAGTGCACTGGGTGCTTGGAGCATTACCTCTAAGGAAACTTATGGATAGGGGTAATAGGCGTACCATTGGATGCATCTCACCTAGGATCGATGACGACATGGTTGATCATCTGGTGACACCATGTTTAGTGGAGATAGGGCTTTGAGGGGGTTGTTAGTAGATCCAAGGCAGAGATAGGGACGTCTGTAGGATTACTGTTGAGCATTCTGGCAGACTCTTGATCATACCCTTCGGGACATACCCACCCATCCTCCTTAGGTGTTGCTTACAGTCACATAGTGTTTGGTTATTGCCCCTTGACACTGTCCATTCAGGTAGCAGGGCATGGGAGGCTCACCCTAGACAGTTGGATGAGACACTGTGTGTCATGGGCTGGGAAGAGACTCTCTAGTTGAGACACTTGGTAGGTGCACGAGTTGACAGATATAGTTTTAGGGATAACATGTTTGATTGTCGAGGTAGCATATGTTCCACCCCTAGGCTCACACTTGGGGAGGTGACTGAGAGGGAGTTGTATGGTGCTTTTCCAGCTCGACAACTTGAGACATTAGGTGAGCATGAGGTGCGAGGGATGGTAGCCTTTGTTGGCAGGATGATGCCTCGGCTTCTAGTAGGACCAGGGCACATCGTCAGGAGTTGGGATGGTAGATCTTGTGTGATTTGGCAGGCGCAGAGTAGTTGGTTATTCACAACATGGGTTCTTGATGCTTGGTGCCTACCTATTATACCTACAGGAGTCAAAGACGGGGCACGAAGGAGTCCCAACAGCTAGCAGCATATCACAACAACATGAAGAGAGGATTGGGGATTGTGGACCTCTAGTATGGTTATGGGATCCAGGGATCCAGTGGATTGGTGGGATACTCCACTCCTCAGTGAATATGGGCAGATAACATGCGAATTGATTCATTCACAGGCAGACACATGGGGAATTACAGAAGCCCTCACCATAGGGTGAGCTAGATTGTTGCTAAAGATTGGGGCCAACCATGGAGGGATAAGCGCTGACACTATTGGGTCGCTTTGGTCGGTTGGGCCTAACCTTGATCATCGCATAGATTGTGGCCGAGACGCATGCGAGAGGAGGCTTTGGTATGACCATGTTAGACAATTAGTGATGACCAGGGTGTCGTGGGGTCAACAGGACAATTTCTTGCTGCGTTGGGCATGGGACGCTAGCGTCATAGTACTTAGCAGTTTAGATACCCATAGGGGTGAGATGGTTTCTATAAGGGAGGGTCATCAAGATTCTCCATCAGGTTTCAATGATTCGCTAAGGGCATGGGAGACTTCGTCAACATGGCAAGATGGCCAACAAGAGGATTTCAGGAGGAGCTCATGCAAAAGAGGCTTTATTCACAAAGGGATTGAGTTGTATCTTCAAGGGTCCACAATCAGAGTGCATGGGATGGATTATTGGGTAGAGCGGCTTCATGAGGATTTGGGTAGAGTTTGACATCATCAGGATGCTCTACTTATTGGTGATAGACACAAGGTTTCTAATGCCCATATTTGGCAGGATAGTGAGTGGAGTAAGGGGGCTTCACGTTGATCAATTTGGCTTGGGATCCTGGTATCGAGGGACTCCTTCATTATAGGATAGTACAACGATCAGGGACGATACAATGGAGTCAAAAAGGAGTTTCTAGAATAATGTTAAAATAATCAAAATAAAATGCTTCTAGAGACTTGGAGATTGATCTATGGAGTCTTTAAAAGGAGGAGGAGGAGATCATTTGGGACATCCTTAATTTCAGTATTTTTTTCCTCTTATGGAGAGGTTTGGAGAACTAGGAGTTCGTAGCTTCAATAGTAGCCCCAAGATGAAAACCCTTAGGTGATTTCAGTGTGAGTGGGTGAGAACCCATCTCTCCTTTTGGTGAATTCATCTAGAATTCACAGGAAAGCATTGCAGTTGTAATACAATTTAGTTTTGGAGGCCTAGTTTCATTATTGGATCATTTCTTTTAGAGGCTGCTTATTGCATCTCAGCTACTTGTAGTCATTTTGTATTGGCAAGTGTACTTATTTAGTAATATAATAACATTGAGATTCTCTACATGTGTCTATTGCTTATTTTTGAGTTGCAATTCTCATAATTGAAGTTTTATCCATTTGTGCTAATTTCCTGTTGCAAATTGTGTAATTTAATTAAGGAAATTTGTGACTGCCAAATAAAATTTTGGGACATCACACTAAGTCACTTTTGGCTACTTTTCTTTTAATTAATTATTTTCCCCTCTTTTAATTTAATTAAGTTAGTAATTAAAGTGACCTTTAATATGGAAAAATGGTTAACTACCGACTATACTATCTCCGACCACTGGAAGTCATTTCTAAGCATCCCATCTTGTAGATCTTCTCGTTCCAGCTCCAACGAGCTATTACATTGAGGTATTCCATCAAATATTCCTCCTGGATTGCCACCTCAAGCACAATTAATTAAGTTAGGCCAATTAATAACTCTGTTTTTTTAAAGTTTCCATAATGCAATGACACGAAAGAAAAACTATGCGGATGATGGTATATGCCAAGTGAATACCATCAGATCCCATTAAAATCCCTCAAAACTCCTCTGAGACCCCTGATGACATAATCCTGCTCTAGCAGCTTGGCCATCATATACGTTGGTGATCCAAAATGGATCCTAAAACCTCTAAAGTCTTCAATTGTATTGAAAATGGGAAAATATGTTTCAAAGTCCCTTAAAATATTATCGCATCGCAGCCTTTTATCGCACCGAAGAAATATATGTTTAAGCTATTGGAAAACACTATCGCAGAGATAAACAATAAGAATGGTGGAAAGACAGAGCTATCAGGGTTTTAGATGGTGCTGCACAGGAGCTGTCGGATCGGATCGAACAACAGTCCAGATCAAATCGGCATATCGCAATCGGCGGTGGCCAGTGGAGTGTATCGGAGGCAACCTTAAGGGAATTGTGATGAGCGATCAACAAAACAACGTGAATCGTTAATCGAGCGTGCATATCAACTATCAGTATCACATTGCGATAACACAGAGGACTTATCGAGGGCTTGAGGATTAGCGATATGTGATACACCGATATCGGCGATTGGCAATCGACAGAGGAATGGACCTGCGACCCCGCAATATGCGATATGCCGATATCGACGATCGACGGAGGAATGGGATCGTAGCAATACAAAGAAACTGGTGATATGTGACATGCGATAGACCCAGACCCGATACAGATTATAGGTCATATTTAAATATATTTGAAGTCCGGATTTTTTGGATTTCTTTGTATTTCCCCATGTATTGGTATGGCCACATGCAATGCAATATAGCGATAATGCGATAAAATGGCAGATCCGACAGGTTTATAGATGCGGATTCATATATTTTGAAGTCTGGCCTTGGCGGAATTTCACTATTTTTTAAGTATTTCCTGTGTACTTCTCTGTGTAAATAGAGGAGCATTTCTTTGGGATTTTTACCAGCGCTGGTCCTTCTGTTTGAAAACAGGTGGCCACCATACCTTAAAAGCGTTATGACAATGATTGTTAAACGCTCGATAGGGAGATGAAGGGACAATGCTGGGAGCTAGAGAGCCTGAGCAAGGGAAATGAACAGACAACGCCAATAGGCTTAAAAGCCATACGATGCCAAAGAGCAAGGGGGACAGTGAGAGAGGAAGTCAGAGGTTAGAGACAAATTAAGACAAAGCAGTTGATTAGAGGCACTAAGAGGGGGAGTCTGTGCACACTTTAGACTCGAGGTTCTCGAGTACCCCTGTGTGATATCACTGTCTGTGTGTTGAGACTCGGGTTGAGCTCACACTTGTAATATTATGTTCTTAAAGACTAAATATAGAGGTCACACTGATAGCTGGACCAGGAGACGTAGCTAGGGGGGTCTGGTGAGCTCCTTATTATTTTTTGTGTTGATGTATGATTGTTATGTTTTTCTAATTCCTCATTGTCTATATTATTCGCAATCTTATCAATCCGTTGCACTAAAGAGTATAGGAATTCCTGCACATGAGTCTGTAATACTTTTATTTCCTATTTAAGATCATTTCCAGATCAAGTGGTATCAGAGCATTTGGTTTTGTTAAGGTTAGACAAGCTTGTGTTGGATTTTTGAATGCTAACTAGATTAAAGCTCAGACTAGGAGAAGGAGAACTTGTTGAGGCTAATCTAGAGATTGGAAGAGTCTATTCTTAGAGGAGAATGGCAGAAGAAAATCCACGAGAATTAGAATCTTAGTTCATGGACAGTTTTATGGCCATGCGAGCCATGGTGGAAGAGATGTATCTGGAGTTTAAGAAAGGTCGAGGTGAAAGCACTTCAACACCTAAACTAGACAAAGGAGCAGAGGAACCTTTTCTAGTTGCCCCTCCAGAAGGCAAAGGAAAAGGAGAAATACCTCCTCCACCATCTCCTCCCTCATCACCTTCACCATCCTCATCATCTTCTTCGCATAAAACTAGCCCTGATAAGAAGAAGAAGAAAACTTCTTTGATTAAATTAGATGTGAAGTTTGATTTGCCAATTTATGATGGATAACTAAACACAGAAAAGCTAGATAATTGGATAAGACAGACTGATGTATATTGCAGGGTGTAGAACATTGATTCAGACAGGAGGAAGATTCAGCTGGCTAGCCTTCGACTTGGAGGAACCACACTAGTATGGTGGGAAGGCAAGACACAAGCTGATCTGCAAAAACATGGTAAAATCATTTCTACCCGGAATGAATTTGTTTCTGCTATCAAAAAGCAATTCTGTCCTTTAGCTTACATGCAGCAGGCAATGATGAGTTGGCAAATTCTTCGTCAGTTGAAGGGTCAAAGTGTACAAAGTTATACTCAAGAATTCAGAAAAAGAGCTTTAACTCTAGGTATATCATTGGACTCACCTGAAACTTTGTTGAAGTATATAGGTGGTCTTCATAGCTATCTAAAGCATACTATTGTCAGGTTTAATCCCACTAGCTTAGATGATGTATCAGTTCAGGCTACACATCTAGAAGTTAGAGGTAAGAATGTAAACCCAGAGGTTGGGGGAACATCTAAATATTCTATAAGCAAGAGCAAGGAAAGGAAGAAATTGAAATGGAAGGAGAGGAAAGAAAACACTGTACAGAAGGATAAACCTACATGCAATCATTGTAAGAAAGAAAGACACGATGAGGCATACTGCTGGCTTTTCCATCCAGAACTAAAACCTAAGAAGTTCAGAAGGAAGGAGAAAAAGAATGCTGCTGCTATTCAACAGGACTTGGGATCAGATTCAGGCGATGAAACAACAGTTAAAACCACCAGTATTAAAGGTAAAGATTCCGAAGCATCCACTAGTAATTCGGCACAATCTGTTGACAATGAAGATAATGCAAGGGAAAAAAATGAGCTATTTTGTATTAGGGTGATTTCCAAGCATAACAAGATTGATACTTTATTTGATAGTGGCTCAGAAGTAAATTTGATTTCTGAAACAATTGTAAAGAATTTGGGATTACAAACAAAACCTCATGAGAAGCCATATCCATTGGGTTGGGTGTGTGATAAAACAAAGCTGCAAGTGACAAGACAATGTAAACTTAGGTTTGCTATTGGGTCAACATTTGTAGATGAGGTTGAGTTAGATATAGTTCCATTGGATATATGTGGTATTGTTTTGGAAAGTCCATATTTGTATGATAGAAAAGCTATTTTTGATAGAGCTGAAATTAAGTATCAACTCACTAAAGATGGAATGGAATATATTATAAGAGCTCATAAACTCAAAGGAAACTATTCTCTCATCAACTCAGGACAGATGAAAAGAATTGTGAATTCAAGTAAGCAATTTTTATTGATGGTTGTAAAGGAAAAGGACCCTAATAAAGCCAATGTCTTTGAAGGCTGTGATGCTAAACAGAAAACTGATTTAGTTAAAGTTGTTTCAGAATATGATATCCTATTTCAATAACCTAAAGGTCTACCACCAAAAAGGGAAATAGTACATGATATCTGTTTGCAGCAAGATGCTCCATTACCTAACATTGGAATGTACAGGTTGTTAGCTTTAGAGAATGCAGAAATAAAGAAGCAGGTACAGGAGTTGCTTGATAAAGGGTTTATACAACCAAGCACATCACCATGTGGATCTCCAATCGTGCTGGTGAGAAAGAAAGATGGTTCGTGGAGAATGTGCATTGATTATAGAGCACTGAATAAAATAACGATCAAGAATCGTTATCCTCTTCCTTGTATTGATGACTTGTTAGATCAATTAAAAGAAGCAATTTACTTTTCTAAACTAGACTTGTGAAGTGGCTATCATCAGGTCAGAGTTGCAGAACAAGATGCATGGAAGACTGCTTTCAAGACAAAGCAAGGACTATATGAATGGTTGGTTATGCCTTTTGGCTTAACTAATGCTCCTGCTACATTTATGAGAGTCATGAATGATGTGCTTAGACCATTTATTGATGATTTTGTAATTGTTTATTTAGATGACATTCTTGTTTTTAGTAAGACATGGGAAGACCATGTGAAGCATGTAAAGCAGACTTTAGATGTTTTAAAAAGAGAAAATCTCTATGTAAAACTGTCAAAATGTGAATTTGGCAGAACATCTTAAATTATTTGGGTCATATTGTAGGTGGTGGTGAATTGCAGATAGATCCCTCTAAGGTTGAAGTCATTGTGAACTGACCTAAACCCAAATTTGCTACAGAGGTTAGGAGTTTCCTAGGGGCAGCACAATACTGGAGAAAGTTTATTGCTAACTTTTCTTTGATTGCAGCTCTATTACATGCTTTAACAGGATTGAAACAGGTGTTTAAGTGGGGAGTCAAACAACAGAAAGCCTTCGACACCTTAAAGGAGAAAATTAGTACAGCACCAGTACTAGCATTGCCAGTTCTTCAACATTCATTTGAGATTGAGACAGATGCCAGTGACTATGCCATGGGAGCAGTGTTGATGCAACACGTAAAACCCATATGCTATCATTTTGAGACATTTACTTTTGCAATAGTTAATTCTCCCACATATGATAAAGAATTGTATGCATTAGTACAAAGTGTGAAAAAGTGGAAACATTACCTAATGGGTAAAGAAACAATCATACATACAGATCATCAACTACTTCAATATTTGCACTCACAAACTAAATTGTAGCAATCAAGACATTATAGGTCGATGGATTTTCTACAGCAATTTCATCTTGTCATCAGATATAAGAAGGGCATACACAATAAGGTTGCAAATATGTTATCACGACCAATCATAAATGCATCTACTATACTTAAGCATAATTCAGTGATGCATGAAAGTTACATTGAACAATATGCTCAAGATGTAGATTTTAAAGATATATATGCAACTTTAAGTCATGGCAAGCAAATAGAAGAATTTGATTATTATGTAAAGGACCAACTCTTATATCATTTGGGAAAGTTATGAATTCCACAAACTGAAAGAGTTAACATAATTCGAGAAGCACATACTTCTCTCATATCAGGTCATTTTGGTGTAAGTAAAACAATTGCACAATGGAAAAGGTTCTGTTATTGGCCTAGAATGCATGAGACTGTTTCTAGATATATCAAAGGATGTACCATGTGTGCTACAAGCAAGCCCAATAATAGAAAATTAGGCTTGTACACTTCACTTCCAATTCCTTCTTGTCCTTGGGAAAGTGTTTCCATGGACTTTGTTGGGGGATTGCCAAAATCTAGAAAAGGTCATGATTATTTGTATGGTGTTGTGGATAGGGTCAGTAAAATGTGTATCTTAAAAGTTAATACCATTTAACAAGCAGGTTACAACTGAACAAACATCAAAGTTGTTCTTTCAAAATGTATGGGTTCATTTTGTGTTACCCACTTCTATTATATCTGATCGAGATTTGCGATTTGTTGGGAAATTTTGGTCAAGTTTATGGGAGTTGATGGACACCAGGTTGAAGAAGAACACAACATTTCATCCACAAACAGATGGTCAGACAGAAGTGGTCAATAGGACAATGATCCAGTTGCTCAGAAGCTATTGCAACAAGCATCCCAAACTTTGGGATGAGCATTTGCATTATGTGCAGCATGCTTACAACCGTGCCAAGCACTCTTCTACTCAGAGATCTCCTTTTGAGACTTGTTTTGGTTTTATACCAAAGTCTCCCTTGGATTTTGTCTTTTGGTAAAGACATAGCAGTTGATGGACACATTGATGTGGACAAAGCAACCAAGTTCATTGAATAAATCCAAGAAATTCACCAGGTAGTACAGGAACAACTAGAAAGAAGTCACGCCAAGTATAAGGCAAGACATGACAAGCATCGAGTTGAGCATAGTTTTCAAGTTGGTGATAAAGTCTAGCTGTACATCAACAAAGACAGAATGCAAGGTGAATGTAAGAAGCTAAAACCAATAAGGTATGGGCCTTTCAAGGTACTTGATAAAATTGGTGAAAATGCTTTTCGCCTTGATTTGCCAACTTATATGCAGATCTATTTAGTTGTTAATGCAGAAAACTTGAGATTGTATGAACCTTCATTGATTGAAGATCTTGAAGAGCAAAGTCAGTTGCCTTCTATTGAGGATCTGTTGCCTGAATATCTCAATGAGTTGTAGGAAGACACAGTTTTGGACAGGAAGGTAAGAACTATGCGTCGAGGGGATGTTGAGTACCTGAGGATAGGACTCAAAGGTTCAAATCCAAGCAGAGCACGATGGATAGAAGTTAAACAAGTGAGGGAGCTGTATCCTCACTTGATCGATTTCTAAAAACCAACTTTTGGTGGTCCAAAAGCTTTTCAGTGGGAAGGCGTGATCCAAAATGGATCCTAAAACCTCTTAAGTCTTCAATTGTATTTATAATGGGAAAATATGTTTCAAAGTCCCTTAAAAGATTATCGCATCGCAGCCTTTTATCGCCTCAGAGAAATATATGTTTAAGCTATCGGAAAACACAATCGCAGAGAAAAACAATAAGAATAGCAGAAAAACAGAGCTATCGGGGTTTTAAATGGTGCTGCACAGGAGCGGTCGGATTGGACCGAGCAACGGTCCAGATCAAATCGGCATATCACAATTGGCGGTGGCCAGCGGAGTGTATCGGAGGCAACCTTAAGGGAATTGCGATGAGCGATCAACGAAACAACGTTAACCGTTGATCGAGCGCGCAGATCAACGGTCTAGATCAACTATCAATATCGCATCGCGTAACATAGAGGACTTACTGAGGGCTTGAGGATTAGCGATATGCGATACATCGATATCGGCGATTGGCGATCGACAGAGGAATGGACTCACAACCCCGCGATATGTGATACACCGATATCAGCGATCGGCAGAGGAATGGGATCACATCAATACAAAGGAACGGATGATATGCGATATGCGATAGACCCGGACCCGTTACGGATTATAGGTCGGATTTAAATATATTTGAAGTCCGGATTTTTCGGATTTCTTTGTATTTCCCCATGTATTGGTACGGCCACATGCAATGCGATATAGCGATAAAGCGATAAAATGGCGGATCCGATAGGTTTATAGATGTGGCTTCATATCTTTTGAAGTCCGGCGTTGGCAGAATTTCGCTATTTTTTAAGTATTCCCTGTGTACTTCTTTGTGTAAACAGAGAAGCGTTTCTTTGGGATTTTTACCCATGCTGGTCCTTTCGTTTGAAGAAAGGTGGCCACCATACCTTAAAAGCGTTATGACCATGATTGTTAAACGCTCGACAGGGAGATGAAGGGACAATGCCGGGAGCCAGAGAGCCCGAGAAAGGGAAATGAACAGACAACGTCGATAGGCTTAAAATCCATATGATGCCAGAGAGCAAGGGGGACGGTCAGAGAGGATGTCAGATGTCAGAGATAGATTAAGACAGAGCAGTTGATTAGAGGCACTAAGAGGGGGAGTCTGTGCACTCTTTAGACTTGAGGTTTTCGAGTATCCCTGTGTGATATCACTGTCTGTGTGTTGAGACTTGGATTAAGCTCACACTTGTAATATTATATTCTTAAAGACTAAATATAGAGGTCACACTGATAGCTGGACCAGTAGACGTTGCCAGGGGGTATATTGAACTCCTTATTATGTGCTGTGTTGATGTATGACTATTATGTTTTTCTAATTCCTCATTGTCTATATTATTCACAATCTTATCAGTTCGTTGCACTAAAAATGGGGACATGAGTCTGTAATACCTTTATTTCCTATTTAATATCATTTTCAGATCACTTGGAAACCTATCTTGGTTGTACCATAGAGGAAAATAAAAATGGGGACATGACAAAAAGGATGCATTTGGTCTTGATGGTGAACAAGATCTATGATTTACTGATAAGGAGATCAAGAAATCAACTAACCCTAAGCAGTTGGATACGAAGGGGAAGCTGATCATCCTAGATGGTGTCAAAGATCACTTTATACCTCATATGTTCGAGAAGAACACCGCCCATGAGATGTGGAAAGCTATTTAGAATCTGTTCCAGAATAAGAATGAGAACCGATTATTGGTATTGAGGGATAAGTTGAAGAGTACCAAAATGTTGGATGGAGAAAGATTGGCCGTGTATCTGACGAGACTTTTTCATGTCAATGAGGAGCTTGCTGTCATCGGTGAGTCTATTACCGATTCTAAGCTAGTGAGGACAACTTTGAAAGGTTTTATCTAGGAATGGAAGCACTTCATCAAAGGGATTGTTGCTCGTGAGAAGCTCCCAGATTGGAACAAGTTGTGGGATGATTTCATTTGGGTGGAATTGCGAGACGAGGACCTTCATAGGAAGAAGTCTTCTGATGATAATGTTGCTCTTGCAGGGAGAATGAAGGGCAACCCCAAGAAGGACTTGAGCAAGTTGAAGTGTTTCAACTATGGTGAATATGGTCATTATTCGACAAAGTGTCCAAAGAGGAAGAAGGGGAAGGAGATAACAAGTGTCTCTACTTCTTCTGAGCTGGATGATCTCTCAAGAAGATTGGAGGATGAGGATTTTTCTCTAGTTTCTCATTTCTTCAAGAGTATCGTCGATGAGATTGCGTGATATGTGGACAGTGGTGCGTCGGAGCATATGACTAGTTCGAGTGATGTATTTGACACTCTAACTAAATGGGACTTGAAGTTACACATGGTGGTTGGTGACAAGAGTTAGAAAGAGATCAGAGGATGTGATGTCATGCCATCCAGGATGGAGTCATGTTGGTTGTTGCGAGTTCAAGATGTATTGTGGGGACTGGAGCTCAGATACAATATGTTGTCTGTCTCAGTGATCGAACACAAGGGGTTTGACATGATTTTCCAGGATCAGAAATTAGTCTCAGGCTCAAAGGCTCTAACTCTGTTGGAGTTATCATTGGAGTTAGGGAGCATGGTTTATATCGGCTGATAGACAAGCCTATGGATCATGATAAGAAGTAGGTGCAGGTTCCTAAGGCTTAGAGGGAGCCGAGTTCTAGTTTGAGTATGGAGGTTTAGAGGGAGAATCTGCGACCCAAGAAGAGCACGTGGTTAGTGGGGAGTAAGGGGACTTCTACAGTTGGCAAGAAGGAACCGTGGAGTGGCATGAATTTTGGGTATGTGTTATATTCTTTCCACGACAAGCCTCAGAATAAATTTTTTGGGGTTTGGGGCAGCACCCCATAATTTTTTTTTGGGTGGTCTTGCGCATGGTTTTGGTCCCGATGGTTTTCTGCCCATGGTATTTAGTAGATCCGGTCAGGGGAACTATGATTATGTTCTAATCCAGGGTTAATGGATTGGGGTTTATGAATGCTTTCGCATGTATATATATGTATTGTAACATTGAAAGGAAAATAATGAAAAATCAATATGGTTTTCCCGGTTTTGGGTTCCAGGAGAAACTCTCTGTGTTTAATTTTATGCCTTGCCATTGTATATTTTTCTATTTTTTTTAAGAATTTATTTGTAGGTAATTTTTGTATAGGGTTAAAAACTACAATGAAGGATTATTAGGAAAGGAAGAAATATGAAGCTTGTCATGGCAGAGACACTACCAAGAAGAGTGTGGTTCATTCTATAGGGTATGCTGCAATGGTGGACGCCAGGAGTTTGGCTAATGTCGCCAATAGTGATGATGACGACAAGATACTTCCGAGTGGTGGAAGTACCTCCCTCGCTAAGAGGGAGTGTTGATTTGTGTAGCTTTGGACGTACTCCCACACCATATGGTACAGGATTAGGGAGAAGTTGGACCCACATGGCCCTTGTGGGCAAGTGTACCTGAGCAATGGGTTTTGCACCCAAAGTTGTGGGTGCAGAGTTTCGATGGTTTTACCATTGTTGCTAGTGGAGCACCCTTAATGGAGCAAGGGGCAACTTAGGAAACCTTGGAGGTTTTGATCAAATGAGAGAAAATGATTTTATTTATATGTAGTGGGTTAATTGACAAGTTTTTCAAGTCAGCTTGGCTTGAGAAGTGTCCTTTGGAGGGCTAGTCATTGCACCTAGCAGACATAAATAAGAGAGGAGGTGAACTCATTTGATCACACATCCAAGTGCAAATACATCATTGGAGAAGGACCTCTGAGGTAGCTGTAACCTATAGGAGTAGATCCAAGGAAGGAAGGACGAGTTTCTTAGTCTCTTTTCTTGTGTTTGGATTGGGTTGAGTTAGGGCAGGTTGAGTTTGTAAGGCAAAAACTAGGCACGCGTTGAGGTGCAATCTCTCTGTGAGGTCGAAAATGTGTATTACAGGTAGGTGAACCCCTAAGTGGAGTAGAAGTAAGGTCATTTTACCGTGGATCATACCTGTGATAAAGGGTTGAGTTATCTTGTAGGACAGCGCAGGAGATAAGGGCTTGAAAGAAGGGAATTGTGTAAGTATTTGAGGACTGTTGGGCTGCAGGAATTAGGGCTGAAGTGGCTGCTACAGGAAGCCCTAGACATGGCTGAAACCTCAAAAGAATTGTGTGCACAGGGCTGAGTATTTGAGGGCAGAAAGAAGTCATCCTACAGAGGTATGTTGGTCTTTCCATGTTGATGTTTATCTAGGTGATGTAGCTCCAGTTTGGACTGGTGTTGAAGCAACTTATCTATAGTACTTGGAGGGTTGTTAGTAGCTGTTTGGAGAGCCCCAAGTGTTGTGGAAAAGTGACAGACTTGTCAGAACAAGAGGGTTGTACTTTATGCCCTAAGTCTTGTCAATTTGGAGTAGCAAAAGGACAAGTAGGAGGGTTGTCATTTGTGCCCTAGTTCTGTGATTGACAGAGGGTTGAATCAAAGATAAGAGGGCAGCCTCCAAGCCCTAAGTCCTGTGATCTTTGGAGCAACAGAGAGGCAAGAAGTGGGGAATGGTGAAGACCATATGTGTTGGTGTCTTTGAAGGACAAAAGAGCAGCCAGTGTGCAGATTGGTATTGGCCAAAGTTTAATAGCACAAAAGTAGTAGTGTTCATTGATAGTGGCAGATGGTTGAGCTAGAGTGATCAATAGATTGGAAGGCAAAGGACCTGCTAGAAGTGTTCAAGGTACGTGGATTGAAAGGGCTGTGGATGCGCTACATCAACAAGTAGGTCAGTTGTAATTTGTTCAGGGTAGATTGGTCATCATAGTTGTTGATACCAAGCCCTAGTTGTGTCTTGTATCAGGGCTGATTGTAAGGGCCATAATCCCTAGTGCGGGAGCCCTAAGACTGTTGTATTAAAGATTTGTAATATAAAAAGTATTGGGTTAAAATTTGTCGTGTACTTGTTGATTCACTGCTATGTATTCTCCGTTGTGCAAAGTAGAAGCGTTGTAGCATTTGAGTGTGTTTATGATTGTGATTTTAGACTCAAATCAGATTCTTGAGTGTTGTGGAAAAATCAACAAAGATGTGTTCTTCAAGTGAAAGAAAGGAACAGCTCAAAAAATTGGGTGTATCTTCCCTTATGTATTATTTCATATTAAGGCGTGGTTAATATGGTCCAAAATACTCCTTTCTGCACTCACCCCAAGGAGGTACCTCTTCTAGGTGATATTTATTTTGATGGTTGAACTTCATTCTTGGAGAGTTCCCTCCTCCTTTGACCTAGCATGTATTAATATTTTATTGGAGGAGGTTGCTGGAGGTTAGCCTTGAAGAGTGTTCCAAAGGAGAAGAGGGAAAATGCCACCTTGAATGGGCTTTTATGAGCATGTTGCTTTAGGATGAAGACATATGGCACTCTCATATAAGTAACCACACTATTAGTATTTTATTATTCTATAAGGGCATTTTACTTTTGAGAGCCTCTTTGATGTTTTATTATGGTATTTTCCTTGAAGAATAAAGTGGGTCTATATTCCGCTAATAATGTTTTATTGTATGAGGAGGTTGAACTCAAATATATACAAGGATTTGTGCTCTTCATTTTTGGCATGGTTGTATTTATGGAGGTTTCCCCTTGGAGCTTATTTGAACATCTAAAGGGCAATGCAAGCTAAGTATTTTAATTTACTGATGAGTAATACTGGAAATTGCTTCTCAAACTTTTATGAAGGGCTGATGTCAAGATGACATTATTCGTCCTTAGAAGTAATTGAATGTCGGCTGCTTCCCTTCAAATTATCTTTGTGCCTATGAATGTAAATCTTTATTATGTATTACTCCTGTTAATTTGAGCTTGCTGCAAATCTGCATTCTTCATGCTATAGGCACACCTGCATGCATGTTTGGAAGTCCTTCATTGTTAGGTTACCTCAAGTTAGTTTTCTGTACTATTGGACAGCAAAGTAAGAGTAATTGTTGCATGCTTATCCCAGCCACATTTTCCTTATGTTATAAGAAAACAACCCTCCTTGTTTTATCCTTCGACTCCACTTGCCCAGTGGATTGGCAGTTGTCTTGGTCCATCCATCTTTCTATATTCTATCTTACAATTACTATTTTGCCAAAGCTATTTCTCCAAAATTGCATAAGCTTTAGCATTCTAATCTGGGATACCCTACTTATGCTAGAGGATAGCTGGCCCCTTTTAGTTCATCGAAGGTCTTGTTTGTGCTTTAGGACTTTGTCATAAGAATGGAGGGTTTGGATGGTAATGGACATGACTCATTTATGACAGTAATATGATTTTCAAGTCCCTAGATGTGTCAATCCTTTGCAAACTGTATGCCATGAAGAGATTGCTATCTTTGTATCTCATGTGAATCTACTTTTCTCTATTTAAGTTAATATAAGCTCTTTACTTACCAATAAAATTGAGTTCTTATTTTTAGATCTGCACATGATATCATATTGTAAACATGCTTTAAGAACAACTCGAGAGATTGATTAGATTCACTTTTTAGCACTCAATTAGTATATATACTTTTATATTTTCTAAGCAGTGGACATGAAACTCTATACGCATACCTGAATGATGTTTTCTATTCCGGTAGCTATTCTGTTTTAGTGATTCCTGCAATTTTAAAATGTTGATAAATTTGTGAATTTCTAACATGTCAGGTTGGAGCAGGCTTGCCTGTCATATGTTCTTTGGATCGTTTAATAGCATCCGGTGATCCTATACAGTGCATCACGGGTGCTCTAAGTGGTAGGAATTGTTTTTTTTTTTGATTGAAGGCTATACAGCATTTCTGTTAAGATTATCAATATTTGTTGTACAAGTTTTATTGACCATCTAATTTTAATACCTTTTCCTGTCAGCGCTATTATCTCTTGCATAATGGTTCCGATAAATGTTAAGGATATACCAATTGAACTGGAATCCCCGTTCCTACTATATTTCATCGTGGTAGTTCCCATTCTTGTCCAGGGTTGAATATTCAAATTTGAAGCAAATTTCCTATGTTAGGTACATTGGGATATGTAATGAGTGAACTACAAGGAGGACACCCTTTCAGTGAAATTGTTCGAGCAGCTAAAATCCTGGGTTACACAGAACCAGGTAGAATTCTTTCATAATTTTTGGTTTCATGCTGTAATTGTTGTGAATGCCTTTCAGACATGATCTCTTTAATACTTCTGGTCTTATAAATTTTTGGGTGCGGGGTGAATAGACCCATGCTTATACAATCTATTTATTTTGACTATCTTCTGGAGGGAAAAATTGGTTACCAACATCTGAAGTACCTATATGTGGGTTACTGACTATTACCTGTTCTGTACATTCTTGCAGATCCACGTGATGACCTTAGTGGAATGGATGTGGCAAGGAAGGTTAGACTTTGGATCCTGTGATTTGTGTGATTTACGAGTCTTATTATCATCTGATCCCAATCTACATCATACTTGTTTTATTATGCTTTCGGAAAAAAGGGTCTACCGTGAAGAAAGCTTTTCTATGTATGTGGATATTCTAAAATGTTCTTGGGAGGGATTCAGTTTTTCCTGTTTAAGATTCATTTAGATGATAAAACTTCTTAGCCACACAATTATGGGGTACAATGCTAGTTTGTCCTAAATCCTAATAGATCCATGCTATGGCATTAGAATTAGGCAATGGAGGCAGGACAATATAAGATTTAAGTCTTTCAGTGGAAGCATCAGACCACATTCTATGATCCACGTTGCATTGATGGTTATGGTTTTTGAGGGATTGTAGAAAGAATTCTATGTAAGGTTCTTTGACTTAGTTACTTCAGTGTTTTATGCACAAAAGCAGGCTTTGATCCTAGCTCGATTGCTTGGCCGGCGAATCAACTTGGAGAATGTTGAGGTTTGGTGTTACATTATTATGCCCTTCCTGAATGTTAAGAGTTCATTAAACAGTTGACATGAGATTAAGAAATATGACATAGATGCCTTTTGATTAGAACACAATTTCTAACAAGATCTAGTCTGTGTGAGTCAGGTTGAGAGTCTTTACCCTTCTGAAATGGGACCGGATGCTATGTCAGTTGAGGATTTCCTAAATAAAGGCCTTCCAACACTTGACGAGGAAATGGTAGAGAGGATTAAGAATGCTGCTTCAAATGGAAATGTTGTTCGTTATGTGTGTAAAATTGACAATTCCAGGTTTGAAATGGAACCACCTGCCCATTTTTCCAGTTACAATCTGTATGTATTCTTTGGAAGTTAAAATTAACCATCTAACAATTGATAAAAAATATTGTATTTCAATGTGCCGGTTGTATCTTTTTCCTTCTGTGACATTACCATATCTGAGACCATATGGCAGCCATCATGAGACTATATGAGTTAGTCTTGGCACACCTCAGGATGGCACATGGCCTTTCTGGCTTCATCCAGAGTACCATTGGGATAAAACAGGGGTGCCCCCTCTCACCAGCCCTCTTTGGGATCTATATCAATGAGTTAGAGTCTTTCCTTCATGAACATATCTAGGAAGGCGATGGCTGTCTTCTACATCATGTGTTGATATCCCTACTCCTATTTGCTGGTGACTTGTTCTTGCTGGCATCTACTCCCGAGGGCTTACAGAAGCAGATTGATGCACTGTCCAGTTTTTGTTACCTTCGACAATTGATAGTCAACTTCGGTAAAATTAAGGTTTTCATCTTCAATGCATTAAAACACTCTCTTACAAATATACATTTCTACTACCAAGGGATAGAGATTGAGATCACCACAGCATAAACTTATTTTGGAGTATGGTTCAGAAGGCCTCGTTTTGGTTTGCAGTAGGCCATTGAGAAACAGTGCTTATAGGGGCAATTTTAGGACACTCAACCAAACTCTATCTAATGGAGGTGATTATCAGACCCACAATTCTCAATGGATTTGATATCTGGAGACCGAGCTTGTTGCAGATAGATTGGAGAGAGTATGAACCTTGCCTCTCAGGCGGATCATTTGATGTAAGTGAATGGTTCCATAGCCCCTAATTTAGGCAGATTTTGGCGTCCACCCTTTTTTCCTTGAGGTTATTTTCCACTTGGTTTCTTTCCTTCGTAGAGTCCGATCTCTCGAAGACTTTGCGAGTTGGTGAGAGAGGTATCCCTACCTTGTGCTTTGCTCCTTGGAGGTTCTTGTTTTAGATCTTTCCCTAGGTAGGCACAAGGTTGGTTCTAGGAAGCACCTTGACTTCTTCATATGCTTATTGTTTCCCTAGGGTGCATTCCGCCATTCAGATTCTCCCATGATGTATCACTCCATATCTTTCTAATTGAACTAGGCTATGAGAGATGATATCGACATATTGCGTTATTTTTTGTAGCATCGGATGTGTTCTAGCCTTGAAATTTTGTGGAGAGGCTAGAATGCGTGGCATCTCCAAAAACCAGAAATCGTTTCTGGAAATTCTGCCTAGAAATGACTTAATTACATTATTAATCAGTTTTTAAATATTTCATAACTCTAAACTTAGGGAATATGACTAATTAATCAGAATTAATTAAGTCAAGGTGTGAATTGTTGATTTTTGGGTAGCATCGGATGTGCTCTAGCTCCAAAAATTTGTGGAGGGGCTAGAACACATGAGCTCTCCAAGACCCAAAAGTCGTTTGGAGAAATTCCACCTAGAGTGCATGTTATTCAAATAATTAATTATTTTTAATGGTGCCTAAGTTAAAGTTTAGGAAATTAAACTAATTAAAGTGAATTAATGTAAATATGGGTGAGAAGCTTCCAAGTGACGAGGATGAAGTCTAATTTAATCTTAGCCGTTGATTAGAGATTAGATCACGACCATTGATTTTTCAACAGGAAAAGTATAAAGGAAGGCTTGGGGTCAGTTGGAGAACACAACAGAGAGAGCAACTCTTAAGTTAGATCGAAATTCTGGGGTGTGGTTTGCTGAGAATTTTAGAGAAAGCTTCTAGTGCAGATGGGTAGTTTGAGAGAGGGACTTCTATCCATGGCCGATAATACATAGCAGAGAGGCGGCACAACACTAGGGAGAGATGACGCAGCTCCAGAAGGGTGATGCTAGAGGAGCTAACACAATCACTTAGTGGCAACACTAGGGTTTATGTGAGGTAGATCGGGCATCAATTCAGCAGATCAATTTCTGAGCTGGGAAAGCTCACTGGGAGGGTGACACAGCTCCTAGAGGAGGTGACGCAGTTCCATTGCAAAGTTGGGAGCAGCCATCGCTGCAAAGCACTGGGGACAACGCAGTTACCTGTGGGGTTTGTTCATCCAGTTGCTGGATTCGCCAAAATATCTGTCTCTGGATAGAGGTACTTCTAGCGGGTTTATTCTCTGTTGGGTGAGCCAGATTTGGCACCCTAGTTGTATTCAGAAATATGCTTAATAATAAAACCCTCATATCTGCTGCACTGGTTTTCCCACACAGGGTTTTTCTGGGTACGTTTAGTCCAAAAATAAGTGTGTCCTTTGTGTGGTTGTCTCATTTATTTTTTAGTACTTGATTTGTATATTGGTGTAGGCTGCAATGTATTTGCATTAATATTTTCTGAATAATTCTGAAAATAACTTGTTAAATTGAAGAACACAAGTAGGTAATGCAAATCAGTTTACTGTAGTAGGATTTCTGATTTATTGGATTAAAAAATTTTCACATGGTATCAGAGTGATTGCAGATCAAGGAGGACTGAAGCCATCGACGAAAGGACAGAGGAAAATCTGTGTTTGAAGACAACGTCTTGAGAGACAACATAGTTTCTGGCCGAGAGAGCAGAGGAGGGGTGATGTAGTCACCAAGGGAGGCTCACGCAGATCCTGCGTCAGCTTGATTGGGTGACGCTGTTGTTGTAGAGGGCAGCGCAGAGATTATTAAGTCTCGTTTTTTTGGTTGTTGTGGCTAGGGGTGTAGTGCAAATTTCATTTGGAGTTGCTGCTGGGGTGCTGATTCTGTTGGTGTAGAACAGTACCTAGTGGGGCAGAAGCAAAGTAGAGGGAATCGGTTCCTTTGAAGATTTCTTGCCAAGAAATCTAGATCTAGTCCTGGGTAACAACAAATAGAGATCAGAGAGGGGTGGTTCGACAGTGGTTGGCAGAAGGATTTTCGTGAAGGAAATCGAAATTCAGAGGGAGCTTGTTCATTAAAGGATTTTCAGCGCCAAAGAAATCCAGGTTCGAGTTTTGCTGGGGCAGAAACGAAGGAGGGAGAAGAGAACCAGTTCGACATTCATTTGAGCAGGGATGGCCGTTAACGGACTGAGGGATCAGGATAGGTTTGATGGACCATCCAACTTCGTCATCTAGAAGGCCAGGATCTTGGTAATTTTGGATAAAGATCGCATCAAGGATTATGCCTTGAGGACGGTTGCTGTTCCGGTTGATGCTGATCCTCTCAAGAAGTACGAGGAGGCTCAGGGAAAATCGAAGTGCATGATTTTGGATGACGTCAAGGATCATGTGATCCCACATATTGCTGAGAAGGACACAGTAAGGGAAATGTGGAGGCCTTGACCACATTGTACGAGGGAACTTCCGTTCAGCGGAAGATGTTGCTTGAGAGTCATCTAAGACAGTTTCAGATGCAGAAGGGAGAAGAAATCGATCCCTTCTCAGGTTGCAAAGGATATGTGACCAGCTAACTTCCGTAGGGGCTACACCAGGTCCTGAATTTATGGTTAGGACTGCCCTGAATGCAGTCACTGAAGACTAGGAAACCTTCATCCAAACCATCTTGGGCAGGACTTCTCTTCCCAACTGGGAGGAGATGTGGGCAACTCTTTGACAGGAAGAAATCAAACAATTGACCAAGGTGGGAAGCATCAACAAATGGGCTAGAATCAAGGAGGAAGAGGAGGATGCGGCTCTCGGATCAACGGGACAACAAGGACAAAAAAAATAAAAGGACATATCCAAAGTCAGATGCTTTAGATGTGGAGAAATTGGTCATTTCGTCACGCAGTGCCCTCAGAAGAAGGGCAAAGAAGAGAAGTCTGACTCAAAGGTTGCTCCTGCTCACGCTGACAAAGAGGAGGATGATGATTGTGCCATGAGTGCTCATGCACCTCTAGAGAGGAGGTGGGGCGATATTCAGTTGTAGTTGGGAGGAATACATAAAGGGCAAGATCCTTGAGGTGCCCAAACTCTTGGATCACATACGACTACGGGAGCCCTTAATGACAATAGTAGAATGATGGGAGTCAGTTGGTGCGAGGGATGATGGAGCCACAGTGGCAAAGCTAGAGCTCCAATGACTGAAACAACGTAGTGGAGTGTTGCAGCAGTGTGGAAGACACGAAGCAGATACAACATCCGCACAGTAGCACTTGAGGGTCAGCACAGATTAGCAACAAAGGTAGCTTCAATGTTAAGGGGCATCCAGACTGACCAACATGTCAGCTTTTGGGTGGCTTTTTTAGTTGCTTACTTCTCAGCAACTGAGTTTCAGTGCAGCGCTTAGCAGTGGCAGTGCTATGGGCAACATGATGCAACATATTGAAAGGGAGCTGCAGTACAGATGTAGCAGTGATAGTGGCAATGTCATGGGTAGCAGTACAGATTGCCGCAATGCAGTGGATGAAGGGCAGTAGGTCGAGCATCAACAATGTAGAAGACTGATGCCGTGGATCAATGTGATACTTCTGCTAGGAAGTATTACTAGAGCATATTCCTTGCTAAGAGGGATTGCTGATTTTTTGGTAGCATTAGATGTGCTCTAGCTCCGAAATTTTGTGGAGGGATCTCCAAGACCACATGAGATCTCCAAGACCCAAAAATTGTTTGGAGAAATTCCACCCAGAGTGCATGCTATTCAAATAATTAATTATTTTTAATGGTGCCTAAGTTAAAACTTAGGAAATTAAAATAATTAAAGTGAATTAATATAAATATGGGTGAGAAGCTTCAAAGTGACAAGGATCAAGTCTAATTTAATCTTAGTCGTTGATTAGAGATTAGATCACGATCATTGGTTTCTCAATAGGAAAAGTATAGAGGAAGGCTTGGGTCAGTTGGAGAGCACACACAGAGAGAGCAACACTTAAGCTAGATCAAAATTCTGGGGCATGGTTTGCTGAGAATTTTGGAGTAAGTTTCTAGTACAGAGGGGCAGTTTGGCATAGGGACTTCTGTCCAAGGCTAAGAATACATAGCAGAGAGGCAGCACAACACTAGGGAGAGACGACACAACTCCAAAAGGGTGATGCAAAGGCTAGAGGAGCTGACGCAGTCACTTAGAGGCGGCGCCGGGGTTTTTGTGAGGCAGATTTGACATCATTTCAGCAGATCAATTTTTGAGCCGGGAAGGCTCACTGGGAGGGTGATGTAACTCCTAAAGGAGGTGATGCAGTTCCAATGCAGAGCTGGGAGCAGCCATTGCTGCACAACACTAGGGACAACGTAGTCACCTGTGGGGTTTGTTCATCTAGTTGCTGAATTCGCCAAAATATCTATCTCTGGATAGAGGTACTTCTACCGGGTTTATTCTCTCTTGGGTGAGTCGGATTTGGCACCCTAGTTGTATTCATAAATCTGCTTAATAATAAAACCCTCATATTTGCTGCACTGGTTTTCCCACACTGGGTTTTTCCGGGGACGTTTAGTCCAAAAATAAGTGTCCTTTGTGTGGTTGTCTCATTTATTTTTTAGTACTTGATCTGTATGTTGGTGTAGGCTGCAGCGTATTTGCATTCATATTTTATGAATAATTCTGAAAATAACTTGTTAAACTTAAGAACACAAGTAGGTAATGCAAATTAGTTTATTGCAGTAGGATTTCTGATTTGTTGGATTTAGAATTTTTCACATGAATGTTCTAGAAACTCACACGGATCGAATTCAAGTTAATCCTAGCCATCGATTAAGATCTAATCTTGGTCATTGAAGTCTCAACAGAGGATTATAAGAAGAAGTCGATGGGGCTTGGAGAAATCACTTGAGCAGTTTGTTTTCATGAGTAGATTGGTTTCCTGAGAAGCATCATTCAGTTGATGGAGAGAGAGCAAGAGAAATCGAAGCAGTGAGAGAGGGGTAGGGACAGTGAAGCCGGAGGAAGGATTCTCGTTTCGGTGAGTGCATTTGCAGAGGGGCAAAGGAGCCATAGTGAGGCTGACGCAAAGCAACGCAGTAGCCTCTAGAGGCAATTTCGAAATTGCTGGGAGAAGCCAAGTTTGAGTGCCAGAAGTTGGGTAGAGGTTCTAGAGGCCAGGAGAGACATTTTCCCAGACAATAGTAGACCAGATGGCTTGAGGAGAAGTTGTTCCGAGCTGAGTGCAAAAGTGACTGCACAGAGCCAGTTTGGTCGGCTCAATTTGAACTGAGGTCAGAGCCCAAATTTTCCTATTGAGTGATGAAATTCCTCACTAGATTTTTCTTGCTAGTTTTTCTCTGTAGGATTGCTAGTTTTGGCATCCATTTGTACTCAGATTATTTCACTGCTGCATAATAATAAAACCCTCGATGGCTGCACTGGTCTTTCCAAGTTGGGTTTT
Organism: Pinus taeda; assembly: GCA_000404065.3. Lineage (NCBI taxonomy): Eukaryota > Viridiplantae > Streptophyta > Pinopsida > Pinales > Pinaceae > Pinus > Pinus taeda. The sequence continues at coordinate 205,778 of APFE030429285.1, read as the reverse complement.
TTCTGGGGACATTGGTCCAAAAATAATTGTCATTTTAAGTGTGTGTGCTAGTATTTCTTTCTGCGTATATTTCTTCTGTAATTTATCTGTGTAGGTTGCATTGTGATTGATTCAATATTTGCTGTAACAAACAATAAATACATTGTTAAATTTAATTAACAATTAGGAGAATTATTTCCAGTTGTTGCAATATGATTTAGGTTTCCAAATTTTCACATGGTATCAGAGCACAGTTGATCAATTGGGGAGCTCAGAGACGAAGAGAGAAGGAATTTCGCTGCTCATTCTGTGCACTAGGCCGAAATTCCTAGGGGGCAACGCAACTAATTTGCCAAGAGGCCAAGTTACTTGAGGAGATTTGATTTGGCTGAGTGGGGCAGAAAAAATTCAATCTCTCTAGATTGAGTGATTCCAGAGGCAGAGGGAGCAACTATTTTTTGTTGGGCAGATCTCTAGCCGTACGTAGATGGTTTTGCAACAGTTTGCTAGAGTAGAACCGACGTTGAGTGGAAGAGAGAAGAAGCACACACAACAGAGGGAAAATTCCTTTTAGGGGATCTTGAGATTTAGAGATCTATTTTTTCCAGTTGTAGATTGACAGTAGTTGTGAGCAAATATTCTCACTCTAGAAGGGAGTCCGAGTACCAAATCCAACAACCGAGCAGTGGGAAAGAGAGAGATTTTCAGGTTTATTTTCCCCTGTTTTAAGACTCACAGATTTTGCTTCTTTGCAAGGATGACTGTACGAGATTGCTAGAGGAGGCTATGCGAGTTAGCCAAAATGCAGATCTCGACAGCAAATCGACTTTTAGTTGCCGGAGGCAAATATCAGAGGCTGTGCGAGTTGTCTAGTACGAGTTGCAAAGAAAAGAAGAGTCGCAATCAGGGACTAGGCTCAAAAGGAGATAGTGGGGCACTAGATCCAGGAGGAGTAGGAGGAGTATGAGACTCCAGTGTGTTAGATGGGCAAGATCCTTGAGGAGTACACCTCTTGAATCAGTACCTTGCTATGGGAGCCCACAATATTTCAATAGCAGGATGGATTAATGGCAGTAGATGCAGTCAGATGCCAGAGTGACAAATGCAGAGTCTAGTTGTAGTCAGATGTTGGGGAGCACAGTGCAGAGTTGACAACAATGTAGGTGGGACAGTGTAGAGTCAGGAGCAGTGCGGAAGCCTCAGTGACATCGCAGATACTAGTAGCAGTCAGAGCGTCCAGAGACAGATGCATCATACTGATCACAGTTGATTTAGTGTTTAGGATGCTTTTCAGTTGTAGATGTTATAGTTGCATCAACGACAAATGAGGAGGGAGTTGCAGTGCATATGCAGTGTTAGCAATAGTTTTGCAAGGTTAGCAGCAACACAGATACAACACATCAAAGTTGCGTAGTAGTTTGGTGGGCAACAACAACTAGTCATCAATAGTGTGACAAGAGATGATGTAGAGACAGGGTGTTGCTGCAGGGGGCAACAACTCTAGAACACATTCCTTGCTAAGAGAGAGTGTTAGTTTTTGTAGCATCGGATGTGTTCTAGCCTTGAAATTTTGTGGAGAGGCTAGAATGCATGAGATATCCAAAACCTAGAAATCGTTTTTGGAAATTCTGCTTAGAAATCACTTAATTAGATTATTAGTCAATTTTAAATATTTCCTAAGTCTAAACTTAAGGAATATGACTAATTAATCAAAATTAATTAAATCAAGGTGCGAATGTTCTAGAAACTCACCCGAATTGACTTCGAGTTAATCCTAGCCATCAATTAAGATCTAATCTTGGTCGTTGAAGTCTCAACAGAGGACTATAAGAAGTCAATGGGGCTTGGAGGAATCACTTGAACAATTTGATTTCATGAGCAGATCGATTTCCTGAGTAGCAACATTTACTTGTTGGAGAGAGAGCCAGAGAAATCGAAGCAGTGAGAGAGGAGCAGGGGCAGTGAAGCCAGAGGAAGGATTCTAGTTTCGGTGAGTGCATTTGTAGAGAGCAAAGGAGCCATAGTGAGGATGATGCAGAGCAGCGTAGTAGCTTCTAGAGGCAATTTCAAAATTGCTGGGAGAAGCAGAATTTCAGTATTAGAAGCTAGGCAGAGGTTCCAGTGGCCAGGAGATACATTTTCCAAGACAACAACAGAACAGACGGATTGAGGAGAAGTTGTTTCGAGCTGAGTGCAAAAGTGATTGCGCTAGGGTGATGTAGTGACCGCTTAGAGCTTGTTTGGACGACTCAATTTGAGCTAAGATCAGAGCTTGAATTTTCCTGTGGAGTGAGGAAATTCCTCACTAGATTTTTCTTGCTGGTTTTTCTCTGTAGGATTGCTAATTTCGGCATCCAGTTGTACTTAGATTATTTCACTATTGGACAATAATAAAACCCTTAGTTGTTGCACTGGTTTTCTGAAGTTGTGTTTTTCTGTGGACATTGGTCCAAAAATAACTGTCATTTTATGTGTGTGTTAGTATTTCTTCCAACGTTTATTTTTTCCGTAGTTTATATTTGTAAGTTGCAGTGTGATTCATTCAGTATTTGCTGTAACAAACAGTAAAGAAACTGTTAAATTTAATTAACAATTAGGAGAATTATTTCTAGTTGTTGCAATAGGATTTAGGTTTTTGAATTTTCACATGGTATCAGAGTGGAGTTGATCAACCAAAGAGCTCAGAGGCGAAGAGAGAAGGAATTTTGCTGCTCATTGTGGGTAGCAAGCTGAAATTCCCAAGGGCAACACAGTCACTTTGGCAAGAGGCCGAGTTACTTGAGGCATTTCAATTTTATTGAGTGGGGCAGAAAAAATCCGATATCTCCATATTGAGTGATTCTAGAGGCAGAGTGAGCAACAAATTTTTTGTTGGGTAGATCTGTAGCTGGACGTAGAGGGTTTTGCAATAGTTCGTTAGAGTAGAACTAGCATCGTGTGGAAGAGAGAAGCAACACACACATCAGAGGGAAAATTTCTCTAAGGGGATCTTGAGATTTAGAGATTTAATTTTTCCAGTTGCAGGTTGGGAGTAGTTGTGAGCAAATCTTCTCACTCTAGAAGGGAGTGCAAGTAGCAGATCCAACAATCGAGTAGTGGGAAAGAGAGAGCTTTTCAGGTTTATTTCCTTTAGTTTTAAGTCTCACAGATTTTGTAGCTTTGTAAGGATGACCATACGAGATTGATAGAGGAGGTTGTGGGAGTTAGCCAAAATGCAGATCTTGGTAGTAGATCAACTTCCAGTTGCTGGAGGCAGATACCGGAGGAAGTGCAAGTTGTCTAGTGCGAGTGGAAATGAAAAGAAGAGTCCGAACCAGGGACTAGGCTCAAAAGGAGATAGTGGGGCACCAAATCCAGGAGTGCGAGACTCTAGTGTGTCAGATGAGCAAGATCCTTGAGGAGTCCACCTCTTGAATCGGTACCTTGCTACGGGAGCCCACAGTATTTCAGTAGTAGGATGGATCAATGGCAGTAGTTGCAGTTAGATGCCAGAGTGACATATGCATTGTCTAGTTGCAGTCAAATGCTGGGGAGCACGGTGCAGAGTTGACAACAGTGCAAATGGCACAGTATAGAGTCAGCAGCAACACGAATGCCTTAGTGACAACGCATATACTAGCAGCAGTCAAATACTTGGGAGACAAATGCATCATATTGATCACAGTTGATTCACTATTTAGGATGCTTTTTAGTTGCAGATGTGGCAGTTGCAGCAACAACAGATGAAGAGGGAGTTGCAATGCATATGCAATGTTGGCGATAGTTCAACGGGGCCAATAACAGCACAAATGAAACACATATCAGAGTTGCGCAGTAGTTGTTGGTTGCAGCAACATGACAGGAGATGATGCAGAGATAGGTTGTTGCTATAGGGGGCAACACTCTAGAACACATTCCTCGCCAAGAGGGAGTGTTATGTTTTGTAGCATTGGATGTGTTCTAGCCTTGAAATTTTGTGGAGAGGCTAGAATGCGTGAGATCTCCAAAACCCATAAATCATTTATGGAAATTCCCCCTAGAAATGACTTAATTAGATTCTTAGTCAGTTTTTAAATATTTCCTAAGTCTAAACTTAGGGAATATGACTAACTAAACAGAATTAATTAAGGCAAAGTGTGAATGTTCTAGAAACTCACACGGATCGGCTTTAAGTTAATCCTAGCCATTGATTAAGATCTAATCTTGGCCGTTGAAGTCTCAACAGAGGATTATAAGAAGAAGTCGATGGGGCTTGGAGAAATCACTTGAGTAGTTTGATTTCATGAGCAGATCGATTTCCTAAGTAGCAACATTTAGTTGTCGGAGAGAGAGCCAGAGTAATCGAAGCAATGAGAGAGGGTTAGGGACAGTGAAGCTGGACGAAGGATTCCAGTTCCGGTGAGTGCATTTGCAGAGAGGTAGAGGAGCCATAATGAGGCTGACATAGAGCAGTGGAGTAGCCTCTAGAGGCAATTTTGAAATTGCTGGGAGATGCAGAGTTTCAGTGCTAGAAGCTGGGCAAAAGTTCTAGCGGCCGGGAGAGACATTTTCGCAGAAAACAGCTGACCAGACGACTTGAGGAGAAGCTGTTCCGACCTGAGTGCAGAAGTGACCGCGCTAGGGTGATGCATTGACTGCGAAGAGCTAGTTTGGACGACTCAATTTGAGTTGAGGTCAAAACCCGAATTTGCCTGTGGAGAGAGGAAATTCCTCACTAGATTTTTCTTACTAGTTTTTCTTTGTAGGGTTGCCAGTTTCGGCATCCATTTGTACTTTGATTATTTCACGGCATCCATTTGTACTTTGATTATTTCACTACTGCGTAATAATAAAACTGTTAGCTGCTGCACTGGTTTTCCCAAGTTGGGTTTTTCTGGGGACATTGGTCCAAAAATAACTGTGTCATTTTATGTGTGTGCTAGTATTTCTTCTAGCGTTTACTTCTTCTGCAATCTATTTGTGTAGGTTGCAGTGTGATTGATTCAGTGTTTGCTGTAGCAAACACTAAATAAATTGTTAAATTTAATTTTCATTTAGGAGAATTATTTCCAGTTGTTGCAATAAGATTTAGGTTTTCGAATTTTCACATATTGTACATTCAAGTCAATCGGATCCTACTCCCGACAAGCTTGGGCTTGAAATTTCTTTCTAGTTAGAGAACTTTTTGGAGTTGTGTGATGGCGTGATTGTCCACTCCCCATATACACATAGACTAGTTTTACTTGGGGGCGGGAGTGGGAGCGACATTTTTCAAAAGCTCTCGGTTTGGGAGCGAATCCCATAGCGATTTTTATATAATGTATATATTTTTTATATTTTGATACATATATGTCAACAAAAACATGTAGAATGATGAATTAGATGTAAAAACGATGAAAAAACATAGATTGATCATTGAACCATCAACCATATAACATCAATCATCTAGAAGTTATAATCTTAATCAACCACGTCCACAAGTTAGTAACATACAACATATTGAGTCTCGTGAATCATGATTCATCAATCTTAAAGTTTCAAGTTCAAGCTTTCAAAATGGAAAATTCAATATATAACATTTATCATCATTGATCACCAAAGTTGTACTTGTAAGCTAATTTTAAAACTTTAACCATTACAAGAAATAATATCTAACATGAAATGAAATGTTATAAAATAAATTATGAAATGAAATGAAACTTCAAACTTCAAACTTAAATTATCAACTTCAAACTTCAAACTTAAATTGTCACAGTCATATATTGTTTACAAAAAATATCACTATATCATAATGATATGAGAGAGTCAAGACTCAATAGTTATGAAAACTAATAGAAACTAGAAAAGACAAGTAAATTGTAAATCTATTATCTACTACTACATGTGACCCTTGCCACGAGAAGTGTCTAATGTATGAGCAGGTTGTGGTGGTGTTCTGGGAGTCTCCCGCACAGACCGACGACTAGAACCAGAAGGCACATGCCCTCCATGTGAGGGTGTAGATGGAGGTAGCGACAACAAAGGAACAAGCCTCGGAACTCGAGCACTACTACTGGATGGTGGAGGTGGCATGGTTGTTTCTTCACCTTCCTCTCTCATAAGTTCCACTTTCAGTTCTTCAAGATGTATAGTGCCATCCTCCAAATTATCATCCTTTGGGTGGTTGTCCCAAATTTTATATGTTGGATCCTCATAAGCCCGATCACAGTAATGACTCAACAACCTCAAGTTGTAGTGCACATAAACCAAGCTTTTTGCCTGGTTTTCATTGAGTCTGTTTCTTTTCACATTATGTATGAAGCTATACGTGTTCCAACACCTCTTTGCAGAAGAAGTGTTTACAACTTGTGATAGAACTTTTTTTGCCAATTTTGGCAAAAGTCCCTGGCCGCCATATGATTCCCACCATGTGAGAGCATCAAATCTGTCGCTGTCTTCCATTGCATGGAAGGTACCAAACAAACCAGTGCCACTGAAGTATCTGCCTATTTCAAGGCGCACACTAGCACATTCCTCCCTGTCAGGTATCAACTTTTCTAATGCATCCAAATATCCTCTAGACACCTCTTCATCTAAATGGGGTTTGGTCCTAACCCCACCACCTGGTGCAGGTTGGCCCAACCAAGATGTAGAGTAGTATTTTGGCGTAAGGATATACGCCAAGCAATGTAGTGGAAGATTAAGTTTATTCCACCGTACACACACACAATCGTGAATCAATTTGTACAAGTTGGGATCATTGTTATGAACAATATCTTTTATTTGCCCCAACATGGTATCCATCTGCTCATACACCTCGCCAACCATTGGTTTATCTGTATCTACAAACCGAATCATGTGATAAATGGGCTTGGTGAAATCCAATACTTGCCTCACACTTGCCCAAAACATACCATCAAGAGCGGCTTCCTCCACCAGTTCAAAACCTCGCCTGTCAGTTGCATTTGTAGCCCTTTCCTTTAATACCTGCCAGTGTGGACTTGATACCATGTTAGCCAATGACTCTCTTACCTTCAAAAGGTGCCTGAAGGTGAGGTAATAGCTACCATATCTAGTCCTCGCAATCTTCAACAACTCCAATCTTGAGTAACTGCGGAAAAGGCCATGGGTATTGCTATGATTTGTAATAAATTTTATCATTTGTTTTCCTTTCTTGTACAAATCACCAATCCATTTGTATTGTTCATTTTTGTTCTTAACAACATCATGCATCAAAAGGTTCAATGTGTGAACCAAACACCCAGACCAAAATATGTTGGGGTATTTATACTCAATAATTGCTCCCGCTGACTTACTATTAGGAGCATTATTAGTGATGACTTGGATGACATTATATGGCCCAATACGGTCAATTGTTTCAAGTAATGCTTTTGCAATGTTGATGCCGGTCTTGAACTTCTCTGAGTAATCATATGCATTTAGAGAGATGGCACCACTAACAGACAGAGCAAGAACACTTATCAATGGCTTGCCTTTTACATTTGTCCATCCATCAGATACAATGGACACCCCATGGTCAGTCCAAGAACTTGTCATTCTATTCAAAGAATGTGACATTTTTGTTTTTTCATGATTAAGTCCAACGGTTCTTGCCTTGTCATACCTAGGGCTTTTTTATCCTTTAGGGGCATCATTTATGGCAGAAACCATTTCGTGCCAATAAGGTGAGCGAAGAACATTGAATGCTATCCCACATGCATAGAGAAACCTGTAAACTTTTGAATCCACATCATTCCTACACCCTTCATCAAGGAAATATGATATGGTTCTACGCCTTAAATTGGTGACCTTGTGCCTCCATATCAATTGCCTTGGAAGGATCCTGAAAGAGTTCTTTGTGCCTGTGGTTGTGAGCTTGGTTCAAAGAAACCCCTTGATTTTTTAGATTTGTATTGGGCTTCCTCCCCTTCCCTTATGTATTTGGCTCTATCTGCTGCTGACACACCTGCACAAGTTTTGATTCCTATTTGTTTATTTCCATCCCATGGCCTTTTCCCGCAAAGGTGTTTTTTGGCACGGGTGTATGACTTTGTGTAATTATTGTTGCAATGGGGGCAATGAAATTTAGTGGTTCCACCCCCTTTCCCTACTTCAGGCCTGGTAACATATTTCCACAATGGGGTTTGGTCTTGTTTAGGTTTTTCAGCTGTTGAATCATGTTCACCCTCCTCCAGCTCCTTCTCACCGGGGTTTTCATCAAATCCACTTTATCCCCCTTCTTCATCCCCTTCATTCTGAACCCTCATTTTCCTACTTTCCAACACCATAATAACCAGAAAAGGAACCAAGAAGAAGAAAATGCCAAGAAATATAAACATGATGTTTAGAATTTGTAGTTTTGAATCTACAAAATTTAATAAATGGAATGGGAATGGGAATGAGAAAAATGTATTTATTAATTTTATTTATTTAGATTCTAGAAATTAGGAGTAAATTATTAATCCAAGGCTCCTTGCTCCTCGACGCTCACTCCTCGCTCCTCCTTGCTCCTTTGCACAAACTCCTTGCTCCTTGGCTCTCCTTGGCTCTCTCAAGTCACAATGACTTACAAAAAGCCCTCGTTCTCTTTATATAACAAAACATTTCTTAAAATATTAATCCAAGGCTCCTTGCTCCTTGCTCCTCCTCGCTCCTTGGCACAAACTCCTTGCTCCTTGGCTCTCCTTGGCTCTCTCAAGTCACAATGACTTACAAAAAGCCCTTGTTCTCTTTATATAACAAAACATTTCTTAAATTATTTTTTTTTGTTCTTCTTGGTCGGATTGTTGCCTGCAGTGGCGCGCGTAGCTCCGGGAGCGAAAAATAAAGCCCGGGAGCGAAAAATAAAGCCCGGGAGCGATCGGGAGCAATCGCTTCCGAAGCGACGGGAGCGACGCTCCCAAGGTCGCTCCTTGTTTTGGCAGGGAGCGCAATTTTTTTTCTAGGAGCGCGCTCCTGACTTGCTCCCACCTGGAGCGCGGATTGGGAGTGGGATCGAGGGGGGGGGGGGGGGCTCCCCTGCAACACTGGTCATGTCCTTTTAGATATATATCTCTTCAGTAATGAGGTTCCTAAGTCTAAACTTGGTAAAATTAAAATATTAATGGGTATTGATATAAAATTGGGTGAGAATGTTCTAAATGACATGGATCAAGCCAAATCTAATCTTAACCATTGATTAGGGACTTAATCTCGGCTGTTGAAGAATCAAAAGGAGAAGTATAAGAGGAGGCTTGAGGGTCAGTTGGAGATACACCAAAATTAATCAGTCAGTTTGATTTTCTGGAGCGGGGTTTGCTGAGAGAATCGAACAAGTGATCTATTGTAGCGAGGGGTAGTTCGGCACGAGGCCAAGAATACATAGCAGAGAGGCAGAGATAGTGCTAGAGAGACAACACAGAGCTTGGAGAGGCTGATGCAGAGGCTACCAGAGCTGACACAGGGCCAAGAGGCAGTGCTGGGTGATTTTCGTGGGGCAGATTGAGTGCTGGTGTGCTGAGAGGGTGACATAGTCCCTATTAGAGTGACGCAGAGTAGTGGAGAAGCTTGGAGCAGCTCTCGCTGTCCAGCTAAGGAGCTGCCATAGTTGTTATGGGATCGATCATCTGGTGACTGATCAACTGGAATATCTGTCTCTGAGGAGAGGTACTTTTGCTGAGGGCATTCTTTGTTGGGTGAGCCATTTCTGGCACCCTAGTTGTATTTAGAAACTGCATAATAATAAAACCCTCATATCTGCGGCACCTGTTTTCCCGCATTGGGTTTTTCTGGGGACGATTGTCCAAAAATAACGGTATCCCTTGTGTGTTTGTCTCAGTTATTTCAGTTGCTGGTCTATATATGTGTTAAGGCTGCATTTGTGTTTATTTTCAATATTTATATTTATAAATAACTTGTTAATGAAAAGAACAAGGAGGAGAAAATAAACTAGATATTGTAGTAGGGATTTTTGACGTGTCATACTTAGAAATTTCAACATGGTATTAGAGTATTGTAGATCACAAGAGGACTAAAGGCACCAACAGAAATCTGAAATTTGTAGTAGTAGTAGCTGTCTTGACTCTTGAGAGACAATGCTGTTCCAAAGCAGAAGCAACAAAGAAGTGACGCAGAGGGCCTGCGTCATCATTTCGAGTCAGGAGGAGGGCCAACACAGAGGTAGAGAGGGGCAGATCAGACCTAAGCAATGCCTAATCATCTTTCTCAGCCAAGAAGGATTGGCGCTGTGGCTAGGAGGTGCAGATTCAATCGTTGCTGGGATTGCGTAGAGCCTGAAAGGCTCAGTTTCTTCGGTTGCCGGGCTTGGGGAGTTGTGTACAAATTGTGATTTGAGGAGCTGGTGGGGTGTTGTTTCTGTCAGTGCAGAACAGTACCTAAGGAGACGGAACCAAGGTAGAGGGTGTCACTACCTTAACAGATTTCTAGCCAAGAAATCTAGATCCGAGTCGCAGTTGCAAAGAGGATTGGAGAGGAGCGGTTCGACAGTTGGTCAGAGGATTTCCAGGAGGGAAATCAGGACTTAGAGGGAAATTTCTAGGAGGGAAGTCGAATCTCAGAGGGAGTCCAGAAGAGGAGCTGAAATGGCAGTGAACAGACTAAGAGATCAGGACAAGTTGGACGAGGCTTCCAACTTTGTCATTTGGAAGGCTAGGATCCTGGCAGTCCTAGATTGACATCGCATCAAGGACTTTGCCTTGAGAGTCATGGCTATCCCAGTCGACTCAACTAAGAATGAGAAGTATGAGGATGCAATAGCGAGGGTGAAGTGCATGATCTTAGACGGGGTCAAAGATCATGTCATATCATATATCGCTAAAAAGAACACAACAAAGGAGATGTGGGATACTTTGACGACCTTGTATCAGGGCACTTTCGCACAACGAAAGATGCTATTGGAAAATCAGCTGCGGTCATATCAAATGTAGAAGGGAGAGCAGATAGATCCATTCCTTCTCAGGTTGCAGGAGATTCACGACCAACTTACTTCCATGGGGTCTACACCAGATCCAAAATTTATGGTTAGGACTACCTTGAATGCAGTCTTCGAGGAGTGGGAGACATTTGTCCAAAGTATTTTTTGCATGGCTATGCTTCCAGGTTGGGAGGAAATGTGGGCAGCTCTTTGCTAGGAAGAGATCAGGATAATGACTAAGGCGGGCAATAGTGGCAAGGGAGGTCGAATCAAGAAAGAGGAGGCAATCCTAGCATTTGCTGGACAACAAGGGAAGAGGAAGAAGAAGGATATCTCCAAGGTGAAGTGCTTCCATTGTGGGGAGCTGGGACATATGCATCCCAGTGTCCCAAGAAGAAAAATAAGGGAGAGGCTTCTGATTCTAAGGCAGCTCCAACTAAGGCGAAAAAAGAAGTCGAGATTGATGACGATTATGCCATGAGTGCTTATGCACCTCTAGAGAAGAGGTGGGGAGACATCGAGTTGTAGTCAGGAGGACTACCTACTAGGGGTAGGATCCTTGAGGTGCCCAAACTCTTGGATCACATCTAGCTACGGGAGCCCTTAATGATAGTAGCATGACGACAGATGTCAGGTGGAGCAAAGTATAGTGGAGCAATAAGACAGTGCTTGGGTGCAGAATTTTGAGGCAACGCAATGAAGGTTGCAGCAGTGCGAGAGGCACAATGGTATATGCAGTAGCACAGTAGCAACAGAGGGAGCACAGGATAGTAGTAGAGGCAGCTTCAACATCACGAGGCTTCCAGACTGACGGGAATGTCAGTATTTGGGAGAAGTTAGTTACCTACTTCTCGGTACCTGAGTTGCAGTGCAGTGGTTAGCAGTGGTAGTGCTAGGAGCAACATGGGTAGCATATTGAGAGTGAGTTGAAGTACAGATGTAGTGGTCGCAGTGGCAGTGTCATGGGAAGCAATACAGGAAGCAACAGTGTAGATGATGTGAGGCAGCAGGCCAAGCATCAACACAGGTACCAGTGTGGAGAATCAGTGTGATGTTTCAATGATGGAGCATTACTAGAGCACATACCTCGCTAAGAGGGAGTATTGATTTGTGGTAACATCATATGTGCTCTAGCCATGAAAATTGGTGGAGAGGCTAAGACACGTAAGATCTCCATGACCCATAAATGGTTTGGGGAAATTCCACCCGGTTGGAGAGATATTAAAATAATTAATATTTTTAATGAGGTTCCTAAGTTTAAACTTAGGAAAATTAAAATATTAATCGGTATTAATATAAAATTGGGTGAGAATGTTCTAAATGATATGGATCAAGCCAAATCTAATCTTGGCCGTTGATTAGGGAGTTAATCTCGGCCGTTGAAGACTCAACAGGAAAAGTATAAGAGGAGGCTTGAGGTTTAGTTGGAGATACACCAAAATTGATCAGTTAGTTCAATTTTCTGGAGCGGGGTTTACTAAGAGAATTGAACAAGTGATCTGTTGCAGCGAGGGGCAGTTCGGTACGAGGCCGAGAATACATCGCAGAGAGGCAGAGATAGTGCCAGAGAGACAACGCAGACCCTGGAGAGGTTGACGCAGAGGCTAGCAGAGCTGACACAGGGTTAAGAGGCAGTGCTGGGTGATTTTCATGGGGCAGATTGAGTGTTGGTGAGTTGAGAGGGTGACGTAGTCCCTATCAGAGTGATGCAGAGCAGTGGAGAAGCTTTCGCTGTCCAGCTAAGGAGCTGTTGTAGTTGCTATGGGATCGATCATCCGGTCACTGATCAGCCGGAATATCTGTCTCCAAGGAGAGGTACTTCTGCCGAGGGCATTCTCTATTGGGTGAGCCATTTCTGGCACCCTAGTTGTATTCACAAACTGCATAATAATAAAAGCCTCATATCTGCTGCACCGGTTTTCTCGCATTGGGTTTTTCCGGGGACGATTGTCCAAAACTAACGGTGTCCCTTGTGTGTTTATCTTAGTTATTTCAGTGGCTGGTCTATATATGTGTTAAGGCTGCATTTGTGTTTATTTTCGATATTTATATTTATAAATAACTTGTTAATGAAAAGAACAAGTAGGATAAAATAAACCAGATAATGCAGTAGGGATTTTTGACGTGTCAGACTTAGAAATTTTAACAAAAAACATAGGCTTCTTTCATTGAGAAATTAACTCTAGTTTTCTTCTCCATCTCAAAATATAGGTGCAATCCACCTTTGGGTGTGTAGGCATTGCCACTATTGTCTCTGCTTCTGGCACTTTATTTCTGTATCAAGTAGTTTTTGTGTTAATTACTTCAATAGTTGCAGTAGTAGTTCCATTTTGGATGTAAGAACACTGCAAAAGCCTTTTGTGCAACTTATAATTGGTAACATGGAAATATTGACTGTTTGAACGAAGAATGGTGATTTGCTAAGATGTAAAATAAGTTTTTACTTTTAAAGTATTGATAAAAGGGCACTATGGGTGGTGGAAGTTCTCGAACCATTTGGTTAGTTGCCCAACCATTTTAAATTTGTATATCAATAAATTAAAATGAGGAAAGGTGGGGAAAGGTTTGGCCTGGCCTTCAATTGATCTATCACATTTTAGTATGTATTATTTGAAATTTCAACCATTGGTTGTTTGATGCCTATATACAATTCCTACTTTTGCATATGTGATTGAGCATTGAGTGGGTTGCATGGCGATTTTTACTGTCCCATGAAGTTAACTCTGGTTGATGTATAGAGAGTCAGTCATCATTGTGTCAACAATGCATCACATTATCTTGCCTGCCACAATAATCATGATAAAATGTTTTGTTATCTTCCTGACTGTATCCAGTCCTGCATGCATGGGATTGCAGGGCCCAGATGCTTTGACCTTGCCCCAAGATTTCAAGGTCTCTCCCTTTGGCATTTGTAAATTCACAAGATTCAAATATTTAGAGATGATTGTAAAGAACAAAATTCGTATATTTAGAGGAATGCTTTGATACCAATGTAACGAACAAGAAATCGTATCCTCATAGGAATGCTCTGATACCAATGTAACGAACAAGGTTCATTATAACATGTTAAACACTCCAAAAGACTTGGAATATATAGATCTCCATTGCAGATACAAGAATATATATTAAAATGTATAAATGATAATGATGATTACAAGTGAGGGTGAGGGCTTGCTTACATACCCTAGGTAGGTGTCCCTTTATGAACCCTCATGTCCTTAGGGATGCACCTCTTCATTAACTAATTACTTAATTAATCATTATTTATGATGTTTTATTATTATTTATATCTATATTTTATTCATAACATTGCCTTCCTCCTCAAAAAGCTTTGTCCTCAAAGCTTACTAACGAAAGGGTTTGATCTCTTTTCCTGTTTCGAATATTGTCTCGTCTTAGAACTTTCATCTTCGTCAATACAAGATGATATGATCCTTGGAATGATATATAAAATTGTCGCACATAAGAAGGATTTGACCATCCTAAATTAATCTTCTGTGGAATCTTTCAATTACTGGAAACTTGTGATGAATTGTTATCACTGGACTGAGTTGTGCGCACTTCAATGTTCTTTGGAACATATGTTTGTTGTTTATGTTCTGAGTGATACAAATTCGTAGATTGATTGAGATGTTTGTTCTTGTGATTCAGATGTAGATAAAGAGTTCTTTTGGTTTGCCTTTCCCTTGTCATGTGTGTGGCAAGATTCCGATTTAATTCAGGTTCTGATGTCATCGAGTTGGACACATAATCTTCACTTGGGTTTTTCATTGTTTGAACTGCAACTTCTGAATATGTTTTCCTTTTAGCTGGGTTGCCATCTTCTCAAGTTCCGATATTGACTAGCTCAGTATTAGTTCCTTTTTCTTCAACTTGGACGGATATGTTCGAAGACTTCGATATGCTTTTCATGTTGAGATTTTTTAGTTTGTTTTTCAAGGATTTCTTGTCATTTTTAAGTTTCTTAATTTGCGTTAATAATTTCTCATTGTGGTTCTTGAGGCGAGTAACTTCTTCATTTTTGTCAGTGGTGATTTTGTCAACTTCCCTTTGCATATTTTGTATTTCCTTTTACTTTCTTAAGAAATTACTTTTGAGATATCTTGTATGTCTTATGGCGTCATTGAATCTAGTTTCAAAGTAACGTCTTGTAGTGTTATTTTTTTCTTTTTGTGGGAAAGTGTCAAAAACTTTTTTTTTCATATTTAGGAGAAAAGAGTTTCCATCCAGAGTGAGCTGAAAACAATGTCATTGTAGTCAAAAAATACGGTTTTCACGGTGAATTGCGAGATAAAATTATAATCCCTAATACTTAGTTGTAGATTGTTTATGTCGTATTGTTTGTCGCTTGTGTCAACAAAATTTGTTTCAGTTATATTCGATTTAGGAATCACTAATTGGTTAACACATTTAGGACTAACATAATTACTCTCTTCAGTAGTACTGATAGAGATTATAATATCTCTTCCTTTGAGTGATCCTTTGATTTTAAATAGTATACTCAAATGTTTACTAAAGGTTTTAGGAAATCTTTCGTTACTAGTCTCCATTTTTTTTTTTTCTGGAATGAGCTTTAGGGTTTTAAAAATATTCCTTCTTTATACTTTCAACAATATCCTTTATGATATTAGGAATATAATAGTTTATTTCCTTCATGTTATGAATGACTTCCCAATTTCTTCCTTGATTGTCTTTTATTTATTTATTTTTTTTAAAACCCTTGTATCTCCTTTTTTTTATAGATAGATACGCCACCTGAATTTTTTTTAATTAAATTCTTTTGCCTCACTTTTTTGTTTTTAATTTTTAATCTTCTCCCACCTGTTATTATAATTCTTTTTATTTTTAATACTTTATAAAAAGATACCTTATATCCTCTACTCACAATACTTCAATATTTTGTTAAAAACTTTAACAATTTCTTAAAATACAATTCCCCTTTTCACTTTTATGATACCTCAACTGCTTCTCCCACGTCTTATTATAATTCTTTTTATTTTTGATACTTTATAAAAATATACCTTATATCCTCTTACTCGCAATACTTCAATGTTTTGTTAAAAACTTTAACAATTTCTTAAAATATAATTCTTTTTTTCACTTTTATGATACCTCAAACTGCTTCTAATAAAATTAGATTTTAATCCAATCGACTTCTTGGCCAAGCACCGTATCGTTCCATTTGTCTCTATCTAGACCTTTACTTCCAATAATGTTTTTGATCAAGAACATAGATTTGACGACTTTGATTCAGCAAAAATGGTGAAAAAGGCTATGAAAATTTTCATAAGGCCGTCTTCATGACTCACAGGTGCATTGGTTGGCCGTGTTGTCCCTGCTGTACGGTGTAGAAATTGGTGGCAATTTGTGTAGATAGCCCGTGCTGTGTACGACTATGTATGGACGAATACATATGCAGTGGAAGAAAAATAAGCACAAGCACTATTTCTCTTCCGAGGCTCAAGCAAGCATCCAACAAAAACTTGAAGGATAATTCGACCTTTGGTTTACAGGCGGCTTAGAGAAGCTCCGACAACAGTGAGAACCTTGGCTACGTTGAGAAGCCTGACGACAGTGAGACCCTGGTAGTGGCAGCGTTTCTCGGGCTCCGCTGTGTTCGTGTTGGGCGGTCAGTTGGGTCAGAGGACTTCTTTCTATTTTTTTAATATACTTTTATTTTATTTTACTTTTTTGTTAATTTAATTTTAATTCTTTATATTTTTAATATATATAATTTTTTTTTCAAATATATTATTTTTGTTTTTTCTATTTATTTTATTATTATATTTTATATAACTTTTTTATTTATTTTATAATTTCTTTTAATATATTATATTATATATAATATATATTATATGTTTTTGTTTTTCTATTATTTTATTAATTATTATTTTTTTTTTTTTTCTATTTATTTTCAATCTTGTATTTTTTTTTAACCTCTTTTTTGTTTTGTTTCTTTTTTTTTCTTTTTTATTTTTTATTCTTTTTACTTCTTTTAATTTAATGGCCAAAGGCCTGGTGAAACAGAGAAACTTGAAATTTGGTGTAGCGAACGCTTCAATTGTGATGACAACAAGGTTGACGAAGAGTTGATGGCCAAAGGCCTGGATCTGCCAACGTGGCTCTGATACCAATGTAACAAACAAGGTTCGTTATAGCAGGTTAAACACTCCAAAAGACTTGGAATATATAGATCTCCATTGAAGATACAAGAATATATATTAAAATGTATGAATGAGAATAATGATTACAAATGAGGGTGAGGACCTGCTTATATACCCTAGGCAGGTGTCCCTTTATGAACGATCATGTCCTTAGGGACATACCTCCTCATTAACTAATTACTTAATTAATCATTATTTATGATGTTTTATTATTATTTATATTTACATTATTTGTATCTATATTTTATTCATAACAATGATTGACATAACTCTGTTCAAATCATTCTTTTACCCATGTTATTCTTCTGTTACATAAGCAGAAATAAATGTTTGATCCTCAAATTGCTTAGCTATTTTGAGATCAAGCACTTGTCCTTAATTTGTTCAAGGTAGATTCATTTATAGAATGTGCACGAAATCCACAACATTTAACAATTCAAATAGCATTTCGTGTGATGCAAAGCAAATAGCATACACAAAACACCAAGAATTCAAAGTGCAGAAACATCCTTCAATTTTTCATTATTTTCTGCACAAACAAATTAAAGTACTTGTCTGCTGTACATTTTTCATTGAAACCTTAGTATTTAATACTTATACATTATAAGTACAAATTATTTATTTTCTTTTTCTTTAATTTCCATCACAGTTCTTTCGATTTCTCTTTGCACTTTCATCTCATCCTCTTCCATGTCTGTATTTGCTATACACCAAACTGGCAATCCTTTCGATGATCCACAGACCATCCTTTCAGTGTCTTTACAACTTTTACAACGTTGTTTTCCTGTAATTCCAGTGTCTTTCCATCTTTTGCAACATTGTTTTCCTGTAATTCCAGTGTCTTTCCATCTATTGCAACATTCTTTACCTGTAATCTAATGTTTCAGTATTTCACAAGGTTCTGCAACCCAACCTTGTGGTGCTCCATTATTTGTGTAACCTGACGGCCTGCAACCTAACCTTGTATGGCTTCCTCAGGCTCCCAACCTGATCTTGTTGTTGCAGTCTTATCTTCTTTGTCTTATTCAAAATTGCAGCATTTCTAACTCCCAACTTTCCCTAATTGCACCTTTACTTTGTTGCAACTTTTCCAACCCTGCAACCTATCATCGTGGAGTACATTTTTGCCCACAATAATCTATTTAGGACACTTCATAGTTATGTTCTGATAATGTCAGTTGAAAGAATTTATATTTTCAATTAAATGGATCTTGGTTATTTTCTTTTCAAATTATAGATATAGTGAATGTCTTACATTGCAAAATAAATAATGTATAAGGGGCCAAGTGCAATTCAGACTGTCCTGAACAGCATAACTATTGGTGTAATCTTAAATTATTTTTGATTGGCTTCCATGTTACATTTGGTTGAGCTTTTTCCATATCGTCTACTTAGTTTCAAATATGTGCTGACTTATGTGACAGGAATCAAGTAGAACTTTTATTGTCTTGGAGTATTGTACTGGTGGTGATTTAGCGGCATATATTCAACGTTATGGAAGGTTCTCAGAAGCTGTTGCGAGACAAATAATGATCCAACTTGGTAAGTTCCATACCTGTACTGGGCATCTTGTTATTTGTACTGGCCGTTGGGCTATTGATTTTATTTGAATCAATAGATTTGAATTAGCTATTTAGGTTTATCTAATTCATTTTTGTCTAGTACTGTTATTTTCAGAGCCTCCAAGCCTTTCAGTGAATCAGCACTCTCCTACTGTATCAACTCCTTATCTTATAATTTCTCTTTTAGCTTTTTAGCTTTCTTTAGCTAGACATTTCGTGGATAGTTCTTAGACAAATGTCATATTTTAGATCTTAGATATTATCATTTTTCTGCCTTCTAACATTGCTCTAGAAGATACATTAGCACTCCCACTTTGTACTGACAATGGATGTACCTTTTTAGCCCTTTGACCTATATTTGTTAGACATTAATAAAAAATATCTTATCTAGTTTTCAGTACGTTGTTCCTGTGTAAGCTAGTACTTTGCTTGTACGATTGGATTTATTATGTTGTCAGAATATAAATTTTGTTCCATTTTCTTTTCAGCCGCTGGACTAAAAGTTCTGCGTGAAAACAATCTTATACACAGGGACTTGAAACCACAGGTTTGGAACTCTATCTTGGGAGTTATACGCATTTGTAGTTGGTTTCATAGAAGTTGCATGCTTATCTTTCATCCCTCAAATAGTCCAGGGATACATTCTCTGTATTTCTATGCAATGTTACTACATCAAGTGAAACTATGCAATCAGCTTTTGATTTCTATAATTTGTTCTCTAAAAAGACAGTTTTAAGTTGGACATTAAGTAGAGTTAGTTAGGACTAAACGGGGTTTAATATCTTTCTATTTGGATCATTCGAGAGGAGAATTGTACCACTTTAGTGACATTATTCCCAGTCCCGGCCAGGTGAGCATGTCTTGGATGAAATCCTATTCAATTCTGTTATATGCCTTGTATAGATCAATCTTTTGCATTCTTGTTTTCCATCTCTAAAATAGTCCAGAGATTCATTCTCTGTATTTCTTTGCAATTTTACTGCATCAAGTGAAAATATGCAGTCAGCTTTTGATGTTTTGTAATTGGTTTTCTATAAAAGCCGTTTTGCATTGGACAAAGAGGTAGAGTTACTTAGGGCTTAAATAAGTATTAATATCTCTTTACTTGGATCATTCAAGAGAAGAATTTGTACCACTCTAGTGTAGTTATTCCCAAATCCCCGCCGGGAGTGCATGTCTTGGATGAAATCCCTCTCAATTCTGTCGTCTTGTATAGTTCAATCTTCGGAGAAACTCTTTTTTCTAGTCTACCTCATCCATTCAAGGCTCTCCCAGGCTTTTCCTAGTAAAGCTTGCTTTCTCAGATCGAATGATTTTGACAATTGTATGCTTGATCTGATCAACCAAAACTTTAGCTAACACTTTCAAGGAAGCACTTAGCCAAGTAATGGGCCTCACCCCTCCACTGTGCCCTTTTTAGCCCCTTTAGAAACTAGCTTTAAGCCTTTATCAAACCTGCATTCACATGCTCCCCCACATAGACTGTTTTCAATGCCCGTGGGCCTTAACACACCTGGAAAAGATTACCTCCAGTCACAAGCCATAGGACCAAAGCTTTATCTTCTTCACCACAATAAATCAAGCTGCCTTCCTCCCAACCTTTGCTGCTCCTTTATGAGTCTCCCTCGCCAGAGAGTAAATCATCTCTGACTGATCATTTTCCTCTTAGCAATAGTTTGAGGTCCAGTCTGGAGAATAGGTTTGCCACTAAGCTCTTGGACTATCATCATTCAAATTTGCCAATACATTGTCTATCAGGAGAATAAACAGTCTAATACACTGTGTTTGATGTCTTGGAATAGTGTTATGAACATAAATTTGTATAAATAATAGTGAGTAATAGTTAATAATAATAATTAATAATTATGAAAATGCATGTCTCAAAGGACATGACTGTTCATGGAAGGGCACCTGCCTAGGTATATAAATGGCCCTCATTTGTAACCAATTATATCAATTGTACATTCAAACATTTTTATATAAATATATTACTTGTCCCATGATGGATATTCTCGTATTCCAGATATTCTGAATATTCCACTGTATATGAACCATTACATTGGTGTTAGAGCCAAGTTTTTGAATTTGGCCTTGGCCACACTCTCATTTGAGCTATTGTAATTGGGCCTTTGGCCACAGTCAATTATTTTATTAGAGTTTCACTGTTTTTTTCAAGTGTTTGACCATATTCGGACTTTTGGCCACAAGAACATCTAAATCTTTGTTGACTTTACCCAGCTGCCCAGAAAAATTAAAAAAAATCAGAAATTATACTCGAAAGAAAAAAAAAAGAAAAAAATTATTACTCTTGCAGCTGCCATACAAAAATTCCACTAGCCACTAGAATTCCATTGCGGCTCATTGTGTAGCCTCAACATACTGGATGTACCATCCTCTGTCAGCGGCAACTACTACCCATACAGTGTCATTTTTAAATCGCCAATTGTCACCATACTTTTCAGCACCCAATTTTACTGTTGCACAATCATCATACACACCATTCTCGTTTACGTCTGTACAGCCATCACTCCCTGCACAACTTGTGAAAATTCCTTGAAATGCAACAACCGGAATATTTCTCCTAACTGAAAAATTAATCATGCAGTT
The DNA here is from genome assembly GCA_000404065.3 of Pinus taeda. NCBI lineage: Eukaryota > Viridiplantae > Streptophyta > Pinopsida > Pinales > Pinaceae > Pinus > Pinus taeda. Next base: position 184,617 of record APFE030429285.1, on the reverse strand, counting down.
TATTTTGTTTACAGAAAAATAACGAAATATTCACACTGCAATCTCTTCACCAAATAAAATACCGCGGAAGCAAAAATAGGAACTGAGAAATATGCTAGCACACACGTAAAATTGACACTGTTATTTTGGACAAAAGTCCCCAGAAACACCCAATGTGGGAAAACCGATGTAGTAGTATACTGTATAAGGGTTTATTTAATTTTGTAGGAGCAAAAATCTGAGTACAATAATTTGGATGCTATACTTACAATCCAATCTGAGAGAAATACTCACAAAATTATTGTGAGGATTTTTCCTCACCTATCAGTTGATTTTTTTCCTTAGATTTGCCTCCCCAGCTATACGCAAATCCTTCTGCATCAACCTTTGCACAGACTTTGTTGTAGCTGCCTCCCGAAAACTCTGAAATCCACAGCTCTGTCTTTCTCTGGCTATGGAATTGACTCACTGGCTCATTTGACCAAAAACTCGACCTTGAGCTGCTGAATCATTAGCTCCTCTAGCTAGATTGAACTGTTCTGCTGCTATCCCTGCGGAGTGCTTGCACAAACCCTCTGGGAATTTCACACTCCCTCTTATTGCCTCTTCCAGAATTGGAAGACTTCCTTCAGAAATGCTGTTGACCTCCTCTGCCACCTGCTACTCACCCTCTGGCTCAATCTTCTCTGCTGGATGTATGCTACTAGGAAAATTGAACTGCCTTGGCAACTGAGTCTCTGCACTGGTGTGTCCTCCATCTACCCATCGACCTTCTCTTATAATCTCCAGTTAGGACTCCAACAACCAAGATTGAAACATAATCGATGACTAACATTATTTTTGGATCGATCCATGTGAGTTTCTAGATGATTCATATCTTTTTCAATTAATACTGATTAATTGACCCCTTTTCCTAAGTTTAGACTTAGGAAATATTTTAAAATAGGCTAATAATCTAATTGAGATACTTCTAAGTGGAATTTCCAGAAACGATTTCTGGGTTATGGAGAACTCTTGTGTTTTAGCCTCTCCAGAAGGTTTTGAGACTAGAACACCCTCGATGCTACAAAAACTAACACTCCCTCTTGTTCTAGTGCAACATTACTGCTACAACACCCTGTCTTTGTATCTCCCTCTGTACGCTATTGATGTCTGGCCACTGAGGCTAATTATCACTGCCCATCAACTACTGCGCAACTATGATGCTGCATCTGTGCTGCTGCTGACACTACTAAACTGCGGCCAACTATGCGTCTGCACTGCTACTCCCTCTCAACTGTTGCTGCTGCAACTGCAACTACTGCAACTGAGAAGCATCCTAAATATTCTGTCCCTGCTACTGAAATGGGTTCTCCACCATACCCATCTGTTCTCTAAAATAGACAAACTTAGCTCTACCTAGAGCTTTCGGGAGTATATCTGCAACCTGCTCATCTGTGGGAACATACTGTAGCTAGACCGCTTTGCGTTGTACACAATCTCAGATGAAATGACACTGAATAACTATGTGTTTCACTTTCGACTTGTCATGAAACAATGGATTCTCAAAGAGCTTGATGCAACTCTGATTATCACAGTAGATATTTTTCGCCTCCATCCTTTGCCCGAATAAGCTTACCAGCAACTTTCGAAGCCATTCAGCTTCACACGTAGCTGTGTTTGCTGCCATGTACTTTGCTTCTACAGAGCTCGGTGCTACTAACTTCTGCTTCCTGTTGCACCAAGAAACCATCCCTGATCCAACGCTAAAGCAGTATTTAGAGGTACTTTTCCTGTCTGTTGAACTGCCTACCCAATTTGCATCTGTGAACCCACATAGTTTAATGTCATCCCCTCTGGTATACCTCAACCCATACTCGGTTGTGCCGCGCACATACCTTAAAATATGCCTCACTGCTGTCCAATGTACCCTCTTTGGTTCCACCATAAATTGACTGGAGGTATTGACTATGAAGCAGATATCTGGCCTAGTGTTGACCAGATACATGAGAGAACCGATGAGTTGTCTATACTAGGTGGGGTCAACATCCTTATCATCTGATGCATCTACCTTCTTCCAGTTGGTGATCATGGGCATAGACATGGGTCTACAATCCTGCATTTTGAATCTCTTCAGAATATCTGTAGCATATCTTACTTACCCAAGGAAGATCTCCCCTTCCTTCTGCCAAACTTCCAATCCTAGGAAATAGTGCATCAACCCAAAATCCTTCATATCAAGCTCTGCTGCTAGGTTCCTCTTGTAGTCAGTCATCTATGAACCCTGATGACCCTGCCAGGAAGAGATCATCTACATACAATACTAGGATGAGTGGCTCACCCTCTACCATCAAATAGTAAAGGTTGGGGTCTGCATCACTCTTGGCGAATCCCATTTGCTACAACTAGATGCTAATCCGACCATACCATGCCTTGGGAGTATGTTTGAGCCCGTATAGAGATTCTTTCAATCTGCACACATGAGTGCGCCTCTCATGAGTCTCAAAGCCCTCTAGCTGTTCAAAGCACACTTCTTCCTCTATCACCCTATTCAAGAATGCTGCCTTGACATCCATGTGGTGAATCTCCCACCCCATTTGAGTTGATAGGGACATGACTGATTGGATAGAAGTGCATCTGGAAATTGGGGCGAAAGTCTCCTCATAATCTTTCCCTTTTTTCTGTGCATACCCCTTTGCCACGAATCTAGCCTTGTACTTCTCCACACTGCCGTCTGCAGCGTACTTGATCTTGTAGATCCAATGAGAACCTATGATTGACCTATCGTCAGGCCTTGGTACCACCTCCCAAACATCATTTGTCATGATAGAGCTGTACTCTTCTACCATGGCATCTACCCACACCTGATGCTATGCGACTTCTTGAAAGTTGGAAGGTTTAGCAACCTGAGCCAACAATGCCTGGTACCTGTCAGGCTGTCTGCGCTCTCTCTTGTTCATCCTAGGAGCTCCAATAAACTCCTCTGCATCTCTCAATGTCTGATGAACCTCTCTTCTGGCTCGATCATGTTGAAAAATCTAGGTGAATCAGGTTAATGTGATTCTTCTCAAGATGATAACTATTTGTGAGGTACTTTTTACTTCTTCTTATTAGCACAATCTTCTCTTGTTATTATTAGAGTGTGTTTTTTTACTTCATCAAATAGTTACCAAAACAAAAGAGACATGAACACAAGATGTTGGCTTTCTGCTAGGGCCAAAACCTCTCAGTCTTTGAGAGGAAAACCCACGCAAATTCTTCTTATAGAGATCAAATTGACGAATACCAAGATCATGACCCTTGATCTATTTAGCCACTCCAAGACCAAGACACCAATCCTCTTCTTCGTCATTGTTGAGATCATCATCACTGCTACTGAAGTCATCACTCCTGCAACACCGAGGACATCACTATTGCACCACCGAGATCATTACCTCTGCACCTTCATCAAGATCTTCACCATGACAACGAGATTTCTATACTGAGATATGTATGTATATATATGAGAGTTGTACCTAGATTCATCGAGATCATGACCTTGTAACTATGTCTCCATCAAGATCATGACTATATCTATAGCGAGGCCATGATTACATCTATGACGAGATTATGACTGCATCTAGAATGTATGTCGAGACGGAGTGTGTTATTGTGGGATCATTGAGATTCTCCTCATCACAAATATGCCGAGACTGCAAGGAGACAGGTCCGAGCCCTTTTCTGTGGCATGGGATCACCGAGATCCTCCTCATCACAAATATGTCGAGACTGCAAGGAGACACGTCTGAGCCCTTTTTTGTGGTATTTGAGGCTGCTTCTGTGATCATTGTATTGGTAGGCCGAGACTGTGATCACTGAGACTGTGAGGAGGCCAAGACTTCATTTCTATGGTACCCATCCGAAAAACACAGAGATACTTGTTCGATTCTCTGCCTTTTGTGGTGACCCTAGCCGCATATAAATAGTGGTTTGCCTCTACACTTGAGCCGACATGTCATGCTGAACGGGTGTGTCTCCATAGGTGAGCCGACAAGACTTCCTTTATTATTGTTTGGAAGCCGAATTCTTCAAGAGGGTTTGTGCTTGTCTTTGGAGGATTTCTAGACATTTCTATACATTAAACACAGGCTCAAGAAGAGCTCTTCATACATGACATTAATTCCAGACTCTAAATGAGAAATCTTATTATTCTAAAATCACTTTCTCATTAAACCCATGAAGCAAGTTTACAATAATAATTTTGTTCTCTTTATTACGTTATTTACATCAGTCATAATTACATGTCATTATGGAGACCGAACCTAGTTACACTTTCTTCAACGGACCAGTTGTGGTGGGAGGTTCAACCAACTCCTCATCTTGTGTCTGCTATGAAATCATTGGATCTCTTGCACCCGAGGAAATGCTGGTACTAGTTACTGTACTATGTTGAAATTTCTAAGTTTGACACGTCAGAAATCCCTACTGCATTATTTGGTTTATTTTCTCCTACTTGTTCTTTTCATTAACAAGTTATTTATAAATATAAACACCGAAAATAAACACAAATGCAGCCTTAACACATATACAAATCAACAACTAAAATAACTGAGACAATAACACAAGGGACACTATTATTTTTGAACAATCGTCCCCGGAAATACCCAATGCGGGAAAACTGGTACAATAGATATGAGGGTTTTATTATTATGCAGTTTCTAAATACAACTAGGGTGCTAGAAATAGCTCAGCCAACAGAGAATGTCCTCGGCAGTAATACATCTCCTCGGAGACAGATATTCCGGCTGATCAATCACTGGATGGACGATCCCACAACAACTACAACAACTCCTTAGCTAGACAACGAAAGTTGCTCCAAGCTTCTCCACTGCTCTGAGTCACTTTGATAGGGATTGCGTCACCCTTCCCAACTCCAGTTTTCCCCACAAAAATCACCAGCGCTACCTCTTGGCCCTGTGTCATCTTTGCTAACCTCTGCATCAGCCTCTTGGCTCTCTGCGTCAACCTTCTGGCCCTTTGCGTCACCCACGCTGGCCTCCTCAGCCTCTGCTTAGCTTTTAGCTGTCTCCGCGTCAGCCTTCCCAGGCTCTGCATTGTCTCTCTAGTACTATCTCTGCCTCTCTGCTATGTATTCTCAGCCTTGTGCCGAACTGCCCCTCGTTGCAACAGATCACTGGTTTGATTCTCTTAGCAAACCCTGCTCCACAAAATCGAACTGACTGATCAATATGGTGTGTCTCCAACTGACTCTCAAGCCTCCTCTTATACTTTTTCTATTGAGTCTTCAACGACCGAGATTAAGTCCCTAATCAACGACTAAGATTAGATTTGGCTTGATCCATGTCATTTAGAACATTCTTACCTAGTGTTATATTAATACCCATTAATATTTTAATTTTCCTAAGTTTAGACTTAGGAACCCCATTAAAAATATTAATTATTTTAATATCTCTCCAACCGGGTGGAATTTCCCCAAACCATTCTGGGTCTTGGGGATCTTATGTGCCTTAGCCTCTGCACCAATTTTCATGGCTAGAGCACATTTGATGCTGCCACAAATCAACATACTAGATCTCTGTGACTGTCCTACTAGCAGTCCCATTGGTTGCCCCTGTGGCTACCCCTGTTGCTGGATCAATAGAGCTTCTGCTAGTGGATTCTGATCATCTCATACATCTCACAAGATCTCTTGAAAGCTCGGTCCTCCATGGACTTTACATCTTGTCTCACCACAATATTCCTATTGCTAGGAATGTAGATCCTGTATGCCTTTGAGGTTTCGCTATATCCAATGAGAAATTCCTTCTCTGCAGTTTGATCCAATTTGGTGCGCTTTTCATCTGACACATGACAATAAGCAATGCTTTCGAAGATTTTGAAGTGACTAACTTTTGATTTCTTCCCTGTGAAGACTCATTTTGGTGTTTTCTTCCCCAATGCCCTATGAGGAGTTTTGTTCTAAATATACACTGTTGTGTTACGTGCCTCTACCCATAGGAACCTGGGAAAATCTTGGTCATATAACATTGCTTTTGTAGCTCGAACTACATTTGTGTTTTTTTGCTCTGCTACCCCATTCTGTTGTGCATTGTGCAAAGCTGTCCACTCTATTCTGATACCTTCCCTCACACAACAATCCGTGAAGTCCTTATTAATATACTCTCCACCATTATATGAGAGAAGCACCTTGATATTCTTCCCTCTCGCATTCTCCAAGAGAGTCTTAAACTCCTTGAAATGATCAAAGACCTCATCCTTAGTCTTCATTAAGTAGATCCAGGTTTTCTTGGAATGGTCATCAATAAAGGTGACAAAATATTTGGCCCCACTAAGAGCTCTAGTGGACATTGGGCCACAGATATCTAAGTCCTAACACGCCATCTGCTCTGCAGTCACTTCTTGGGAATGTTGCCTTAGCATATTTCCTAAGCACGCACCCTTTGTATAATTATCATGTTCTATGCCAACTTCTAGAATCCTTGTTACTGTCTCCGTGAGCATCTTGAGTGGTCCATGATGTAAATGTCCCATTCTCCTATGCCATAGCTCATTCAGTTCCTTCCCACTGCTATTGTCACTGCCTACCAGTGCCATTGGAGAATCAACCTGCAACTTGTATAACCCGTTGCTTTGAATTCCAATTTGTCTCACCCTCTTCCAGCTTGGGTGTTTGAAAAACACCTTCTTACCTACGAAGTGGACATCATAACCCTTATCTTGTAATTGGATACTGAAATTAGTTTCATACCCAATCCTGGCACATGCAGTACATCTGTAATGTTGGTACTTGCTCCTGACTCCCTCTGAAAATTGATGGTACCTCTCCCCACTGGCGTACACTTCGTTTTGTTTCCCATTGTAATTTGGAAATCCATCTTCTCCTCATTGTAGCTAGAGAAATATTCTCTAACCCCTGTCATGTGAGCTGATGCTCCACTGTCTATATACCAGACACCCTGTGAAGCTGAGCCTGATAAGCAAGAAAATTCGTCCTCCAATATGGAGGACAACTCTGAAGCCCCCTGAATATCAAATTGATCCATGGCCATACTGGAGAATTTTGGGTATACTTCAGTGTGCTATTACTCTTCCTTCTAGCATTGAATTTCTACTGTAGGCTGTTGCAAACCCTCGTGCCCAGACTAAGAAACTGCTCTGCGAAAAATACTAACTTGCTCCTCCCTCTACCTGCTGGAATCGCTTCCCTTGATAGTTCAATTCTTTTTGCCAACCTGCATTGAAAAATCGAACTTTCCGTAGCAACTCTCACTGCTTTGCTTAGGCTTTGCACAACCTCCAAAAATTTGTCTTGCTGCTCCCTTTGAACAACAAATTTCTTCCTCCGCTTCTAAGCTTCCTCGCTTGATGAAAATCGCTCTGATACCATGTGAAAATTCCTTAAAATGTAGCAACTGGAAATATTTCTCCTAACTAAAAAATTAGTTATGTAGTTTATTTTGTTTATGGCAAAAGAATGAAATATTCACATTGCAATTTCTTCACCAAATAAAATATTGGGGAAACAAAAATCGGAATTGAGAAATATGCTAGTGCACATAAAATTGACACCATTATTTTGGACAAAAGTCCCCGGAAAAACCCAATGTGGGAAAACTGGTGCAACAATATGAGGGTTTATTTAATTATGCAACAAAAAAAATTTGAGTACAATAATTTGGATGCTATACTGGCAATCCAATCTGAGAGAAATATTGGCAAAATTATTGTGAGGATTTTTCTTCACCCCACAATTGATTTTTGTCCCCAGATCTACCTCCCCAACTATACACAAATCCTTTTGCATCAACCTCTGCGCAGAGCTTGCACAAGGTCTACTATTCCTGCCTCCGAAAAACAATGAAATCCACAGCTCTGTCCTCTCTGGCTTTGGAACTGACTTACTCTCTCATCTGACCAAAAACCCAACCTCCAATTGCTGAATCACTAGCTTCTCTAGCTGGATTGAACTATTTTGTTGCTATGCCTGTGCAGTCCTTGTGCAAACCCTCTGGGAACTTCGCACTCCCTCTCACTGTTTTTTCCAAACCTGGAAGACTTTCTCCGAGAATGTTGCTGACCTCCTCTGCCACTTGCTACTCACCCTCTGGCTCAATCTTCTTTGGTGGATCTCTGCTATTGGGAAAATCGAACTGCCTTGGCAACTGAGTATCTGCATTGGCGTGTCCTCCTTCTACCCATCGACTTCCTCCTAGAATCTCTAGTTGGGAATCCAACGACCAAGATTAAAACATAATCAACCACTAAGATTATTTCTGGATTGATCCGTGTGAGTTTCTAGATGATTCACACCTTTCTTAATTAATACTGATTAATTAACCCCTTTTCCTAAGTTGAGACTTAGGAAATATTTAAAACTAGGCTAATAATCTAATTGAGACACTTCTAGGTGGAATTTCTAGAAACAATTTTTCTGGGTATGGAGAACTCCTATGTTTTAGCCTCTCCACAAAGTTTTGAGACTAGAACACCTCTTATGCTACAAAAACTAACACAACTGCCTCTGTCCACAACATCATCGAAATCCATGACAATCCTAGCCACTTCATTCACGATACACACAAAAGCACCCGATACATTATTGTCGAGATTACTAATAAAGGTTGTGGAATAACCTTAGGAACTCATCATTTTTTTATTATTATCTAGAATGGTTATATTGTATTAATATCGAATAAAAGTTGAGGCATGGATGCCTGAATACATAGATGCAAAGGAGGGAAGTGGTTATTGTCACCCACCACCAATGGGTGACCCTATAGGAGAAATTTTCTCCTAGATTTGTCTTCAGGCGGCAGCTAGCAGCCCCGACAACGACCTGATAGCTTTGATGTGCTACTTTATCACTCATTTGTCTTGATCATATGTTTGAAGATGGGCCATCCAATCTTGAAGGTATGGTTTTTCATTATGAAATTGGGTGCTTATGCTTATTTTTCTTGGGCACACTTGGGTATGGATTGCTCGGTGACTTGGACGAAGGAAGGGCCTTGACTGTACTTTTGTCCCCTTACCTTAACTAGGGGGGTTAATTCTAAATCCTAGTCCGGTGAGATTTCCTTTATTGGGTAATAGCTTTAGGAAGGGCATTACATGGGAAACCCTGATTTTGGCTACGTGGTCTTGCTTCTCGATATCATATATTTCACTCCCCTCTGCTCTTTACAAGCCCTTTTCAAATTTTCCTATCTTGGTCCACATTTGTCCATTGGGTCCACAAGGTTTTAACATCTTCTTCCCCTTGTCCACACCTTGGGTCGGGCTTGGAATGATGCCCCAGAGGTTGATGAAATAAAAAAAAGAGAATAAAAGCATATCATGGCCATATACAAAAGAAAATAATACCACAAAATGCAAAAGATGGCCGAGACACAGATACAGTCACGTGGGAAAAAGCCAGGCATGAGCTCTACCCCTTCATCTATGGCCATCACCCGATTCTTGGGGCCAACTGTGTTGTACCACATTGTGGAAATGAATCCTTTCATGTCCTAACCCCCAGTGGGCAATGAACTGCTCCACCTTATGGGGGTAATAAATGTTGCCACATCATAAAAACATGCTCTTATCCTGAGAGCTTTGAGTAGTAACACAAAATAAACATCAATAAAAAGAAAAAGGCATAAGAGGGGTGGAAAAACAAAGGCTGGGGTAACTCATGCATCCACATATGCTCCCTCCTTACATTCATACACCTAAGATGTGGGCTTCCCTTGTCATGGCTACCCTTGTACCGTGGCATGTGGCTTGGAGCCTTCCCTTTGTCCCATTTCGTTCCATCACTATTTCACATGACACCTGCCATTTGAAGGATGTACCTTCGACATGTCATTCCCTTAGAGGTTGAAACCACCTAATAGGGTCCTTCATTAACCACTCCTACCCAGGAAGGTAGCACTTCTGCCCTTGATTAACAAGCTTATTCACTCGATTGCACTAATGAATTATTTTATCTTAAGGTGAGGAGATGCATTGGATCTTATACAGGATTGCAGGTGGGTTTTCATCTTGGGCTTGAGCTCCCTATACGAGATCCAAGCCCTCCAGAGGATCATGATGGCATTTGTAGGGTGAGCATTAAGAGCTATGGGTCTCCATTCGTGCGGAGCGTTGATTGCCACGCGATGGGCTTCTTCAACACCACTATTAGCTTGTTCGTTTCCCCAGTTATTAGAGAGATAATGCACTTGGACCACGATGCCCCAACTGGCTATGCATTGCACCCAACACTTGGCAGCTGATCCAAGGCCCAAAGAGGTTATGTCTTTCCTAGCGAGACATGGGAGAGCATGCGTCATCCTTTGAGCCCTCATTGATGGAGAATCAACTTGATTTTGAGCCACTTGGAGATCCATGAGACTCATTTTGGAGCCCCAAGCCCAAAATTGTGGTCCTAGAGATGTTTTGCAGCATATGGAGGGCGTCAGCCTCTTCATCATGATATTTGAGGCCTTCTACCACACTTCTAGCATAAGTGGCCTCAACACTGCCTCCCTAGGCCTCCATGTATGCATGGCATCAGCCTTGCGTGGGCTTAGGAGAGAGATTAATTTAATTTTAAAGCTATCATGGTTGGCTTGTAACTATGGGTGGTTTTTTTTTTACAGTAATGACCCAATGACTAAGCAAGAGCCGAGACGTCCCATATTGATTACGGATGGAGTGAAAACTCGCTGGGGCCGCCTACTCCTTGAGCCTAATCAATACAGGCCAAGCATGTCATTTCGGGGAATCGAACCTGGGTGGTGAGGGAGTTAACAACCCACCTCAACCACTCGGTCTATCCTTACTTGATGTAACCATGGGTAGGTTACAAAAGAAGAAGCCCCTCTAACATGTCTAAGATTCTAAGTATCCATGGGTAGGTTACTTAGCATCTTAGACATGTTGGAGGGGCTTCTTCTTTTGTAATTTGAACTACTTAGTTATGTATCTATTTGTGAGACCTCATTTGAGATATTGCCATCACACTTGGGATTTTCAGCCTCATTAGAGAATTCAAACTTGTAGTTTAAGGAGATTTTTGGATGTTTTTGGGATGAACTTTGCTGTTTGGATCTTTATTGTATCTTTTTGGAGTCTCTAATGTATTGTTGATGGATGGATATACTCTACATTGTCTTGTAAGTATTTCTTTATGGTGAATTTATCTTGCAAATAATGTCTAATGCTTGGAATTTGTTCTCATGATAAGAATTCACACTTTATTTTATTGAATATCTTTCAAAATTTCGATTTTGGGAAGTTTTGCATGTGTTACTCATTGATGATGTGGAAAGAATGTTCATAGTGGATAATGATTGCATTTAATCCATGAAACTCCTTTAACTAATGCTAAAGAGGGTAATTGTTGAAGGGGATAACTGGGGCTTCCTCTTTTAGTCTCCTTGAAGGTCAATTTAGCCAATTATAAGCACCCGTGACTCCATATTCCCAATGGTCTAGGCATTGATCAAGTCCCTTGGTGGTCAAACTTGGATTTAATCCATACTTTTCCTTCTTTTCTCTTCTTAAAATTTGTCCCTTTAAGGAAAAGGAGGCTCCCCTAGGGCTTGCTGCGAAATCTTTTGGAGGAGGAACTTTCAAATTTCGTTTGGATAGAAATCTTCCTTTGTGTCTCCTCTAGAGGACCTCAAATTTTGGTGGAATTCCCACGGTGGATTATCTTAAATTTTGATGCCCTATTTGTTGCATCAAGAGGGAACCCTAGAAGCTAATCCTTCAACTTAGGGATTCTTTGAAGGCATATTCTTTAGTACTTGGTGAAGTAAATTATACATTGCCTTTCTCTCACCTACCTTTACCTTGGATGCACATATATATCATGTCAAGTCTCAACCCTAGGTCATGTGTAGTTTATTTTTAGAGGAGTTTTTTGTGGAAAGTCTTACTAGCTTCTCCCAAAGCTTGCACCTTTGTTGAATCTTTCCATTGAATGAGTTGCCTTTCCTCACTTCAAACCTATCAAAGAAACAATTATCACAAGTGAGTAATACTGGGACTCCTCCCATCGGTGAAAATTCAAGAAGAGTAGGGGACTTGGGCTGTTGTGACAGTGGGCCTTTGTCCCAAGTGTTGTTGTGCCCTCTAGCTTTTGCCTCTTCACAAGGCTTGCTAGTTTGTGGAGCAACATTTCCCAAGAGAGTACTTCCACATTGCTACTGCTATTTACTATTAAACTGTCGCCTATTTCTACTGTACTACTTGTATAGCAGAATACAAACATAGATAGAAGGAATACATATTTGCATTTCATATCTAGATACAAAATTGTCTCAAAAACTAATGGTGCATCTTCTTGGCTTCTATTTGTTCATCCTTACTTGGCCTGGTTGATGGACTTGTCTTCTTCCATGGCTTGATCTTGGTCTCTGTTGTTTGAAACAAACACTTTGGATGTTTTCCGTTCCAATAGAGATATTCTCTGTTCCAGAGAGGAGATCCGACGATGTTGAGCAATGACGATTTCTTGCAGAGAAGTGAGTGCCTTTTTGAGGTGTTTGTAGCATTGATTAACCCTACTGAGTACCTCCCTGATTGAGGATGCCTCTGATTGCAGGCACCCAATCTCTGAGTTGAAAGTTCGTTCACATTGAGCATTCCATCGTTGTTGGAGATCTCTGGTTCGAGTTAGTTCCACGTGGAGATTTTCGCAAACCCTGCAAAGAGAATCAGATGATCCAGAGGGATCCATTTCAAGAGGAGGATGAGCAAAGGACAACTTGGGGACATAGGGGAAAAAGGCCAAGGTGCAAGACCAGTGAGGGAAGACGGGTGGGGAAGGGAGGATTTGTAGCTCAACCATGCCAACGCTTGCGTGTGATGTGAGGAGCATGAAAGATTGGGATCATTCCTCGTATGATGGGAGTCAGAGTGAATGATTTTGCAGGGGATTTGTTTTGAGATGTTTGTCCTTTTAGAGATTGAGAATATTTTTCGAGGAGGGATTTTGTATTCTAATGCGTCCTATCATAAGAGTGATTCCTCCTATTGCCAAAAGTAGAGGTAATTACAGATATGGAACTTGTAGGTGGAACAAGTTCCAAAGAATTGCTAATGTCATTGCTCATGTTCATGGGATGGGGATGTTTCAGGTTTCTGTATTGATCCTTGCTTCCCCTTGAGGTCTTTGGCAAGCTCTGTTTGCTTGATGATCTCCTACCTTATTGTTGCCTCTTAAGATATGATGAAAAGAGACCCTTTTAGGTGGGATTAGATACAAGTTAAGATTTGCGTTATCTATGCCTTGTTGGAGCTTGAACCTTTAACTAGCTGTCTTATGAGCATGGCTAAATCACCTAGAATTAGGGGTGATTTCTCTACTGCTCATAGAGAATTTTAACACCAAAAAGAAGGGCGTAGGCCTTTGCTCAATGGTTGGATTCATTTCCCAGGTCCCATTCGAAAGTATTTTATTCTTGTCCTTCGGGAGTGATGATGACTCCCCTGGATCTAGCCTTCCCTGGGTTGTGTTTGGAAGCTTTGTCGAAAAAAGGACAAGATCTGTTTTTCTCTTTAACCCAAGCCTCGAAGTCTTGTTCCTTCATCCTTATTTTTCAATTTTACAAAGAAGGCGGTTCCTTTGGAGGGTTGTGGGTATCTTGATAAATTTTTGGGAGGACAAAATGGAGCCATTATAACTCTGCTTCTTGCAATTTTGAGGATCTAGCTTGTTATTTCCTAAAATAAAATAACTTCTATTGTTAGGCCCCAAACTTTGGCCATGATTTTCCTTTTCTCTAGCTTTTTTGATTCAAATGTACTCTTGTTCCTTGCTAGCCAGGTTTTCCAACAAAGAGATCCTAGGAGGTTGAGCCAAAAGCATCTAATTAGAGTTTTCTTTTTGAGAGGAAAACGGTAGCTTATGTTCCATTGAGCAAAGAATCCAGGAAGAACCAGATTAAAATTGAGATGGACCAAGAGGGGATGGAGTAAGGATTTCCAACATGAATGGACATAAGAGGAATAGATGCTGTATTGACTCATTTGAATTCATACAAAGGGGACACCTTGAAGGCCCCTGGATATTGCGTTTCCTTAAGTTTTTAGTTGTCAAGATCTTCCCTATAAGAAGATTCCAAGTGACAAATTTGATCATGGGCGGGATTTCAGACTTCCACACGATTTTCCACAAGATCTGTCTTGATTCTTCTCAGCACTGTTGTTGAAGCTCCTCCAATCAAGAGAGTGTCATTTGCGAATTGTGAGCGATTTAATCCTTTTGTTCGTCTGTTGAAATGAATGCCAGTGATCAACCCTCTTTATCTTTCTTGCTCTAACTTTCTATTTAGTGCGTCCGCCACTAAAATATATAGGAAGGGCGAGAGAGGGCACCCTTGCCTTATCCCCCTTGTGCTTTGGAAGAACTGGCTTGGTCTTCTGTTTACTAATGCTGCAACCCACAACTTACTGATACATGCTTTGATCAAATCTACAAATTCATTAGCAAAGTTGAATCTTTCTAAAACAACAAAAAGAAAGGAATGTCTTACCCTATCAAAGGTGTTTGTCATATCTAGCTTAAGAACAAAGCCTTGTTCTTCTCTAGAAAGGATTGAATGGATTGCTTCTTGGACTAGAATAATGTTGTCCACTATCTGCCTCTGCTGAATAAAGCTGCCCTGTTTTTCAGATTTCAGGTTAGGGAGAAGGGGCTTTAGATGATTAGCTAGGATTTTGGTTGAGATTTCTTAGGAGTTGCATAAAGAGATTGGTTGGAAGCGGTTGAAGGAGGAAGGTTTGGTCTCAGGGCGCAGGCACAAAAGTGCTATTTGCATTTCTTCTTTAGTTACTGGCTTGGTCAAGATGGTGTTTTACTTTGCCGTTACAAGTTTTGGGATTTGGCTTAACTTCCACATAATCAGTTGGTTTAGGGTCAACTGTTAGGAGCTTGCTAAAATGTTGATAGGCTTCCTGTTTAACTTCCTCTACCCCTTCAATTAATGTGTTCCCTTCTTTGTAGATAGTGTTGACATTATTTTTGTTTCTTCGAGCCTTTGTTTGGTTATGGAAAAACGATGTTTTTTTATTTCTTGCCTAAATCCAGATGATTCGTGATTTAATTCTGCAATCCTTCTCCTCTCATTTGTTTATTTGATAGATTTTCCAGTAGAGCTCCTTTTCTTGTGCTTGGAGTTCTTCCGTCTTTGTTTCATTCTCTAATCTTGAGTGCACTTCTTCCAATTCCCTTTAGAGAGCACACTTTTCATGAAGTGACTCTCTGTAGCTGTTTTTTGCCTAGGTCTTGAGAGTAGACTTAACGATCCTGAGTTTCAATTCCCAAATAAAGCTTGGTGAGCCCAAGCTTGTTCAATCAATAACATCACTTCCTTGTTTTTGGACTAGATGGGATTATAACAAAAAGGGAGTGGGCCGAAGTTTGCTCTTTCTTCAAAAGTTATGTGTTGAATTTTCTACAATAATGCACAGTAAAAACTTATCTTTTGATCTGATAATTGCTTTCCAATCAAGTTATCACATGCCACTTATATCAGTAAGTAATTATACACAAAAAACCTTAATAGTAATGCAATGAAAAACAGTATGATCATAAAGAGACAACCATGCACAATAGAGACAAAAAATTTAACCTTTGAAAACCTAAACTTGGGAAAAACCCAACAACTTTTCTTCTAAGGAGAATTTGTTCTTCAATAATATTTACAATTCCAAGAATATTCTAGAAATCTTTGCCAGAAATCCAAATCTATTCACCAGTCAAACCTGGTCAAAATTTCTTCTTGGTCAACCTGT
This sequence comes from Pinus taeda, assembly GCA_000404065.3. Classification (NCBI taxonomy): domain Eukaryota; kingdom Viridiplantae; phylum Streptophyta; class Pinopsida; order Pinales; family Pinaceae; genus Pinus; species Pinus taeda. The sequence continues at coordinate 168,888 of APFE030429285.1, read as the reverse complement.
TTCCTGCAGTCAAAATTAGACCTATGGTTGATGTTATGAATATAATTCATATAAAAATAATAAATGTAAATATAAAATATAATAATAATAAATAATACTTAATTAACTAATAGTTAGTTAGTTAGTTAGTAATGAAGAGGCATGTCTTACAGACATGACCATTTATGAAAAGGCACATGCCTAGTGTATATAAGCAGGCCGTCACCCTCATTGTAATCATCTCACCAATTCTTATGTAATATTAAATACACAGTCACTTGTCCTACTATGGATGTTTACGTCTTCCAAGTGTTTTGAAGAAAAATCCGTTGCGTACACGAACCTTGTTCATTACATTGGTATCGGAGATTACTTCGTTGCGTATACGAACCTTTTTCTAGTTTGTTTCTTTTGTCCTTTGGCACATGGAAGTACATGGGGCAGCCGAAAATTTAGAGATGACCAATATTGGGCTTGACACCTGTGAATACTTCCTCGGGAGCCTTGTTGTCCAAAGCTTGATGAGGCAACCCATTTTGAACATATACCATTGTGTTTGTTGCTTCAGCCCATAGGAACTTTGGCAACTTTTGATCATGGAGCATAGCTCGGGCAACTTCCATAATGGACCTATTCTTTCTCTCAGCCACTCCATTTTGTTCAGGGGTGTAAAGCACAATGGTCTCCTTCTTGATTCCTTCCTTCTTGCAAAAGTCTATGAATTCATTTGAGTTGTATTCCTCGCCATTGTCAGACCTAATGATCTTTATTTTCTTCCTTGTATGATTTTCCACCAAAGCCTTGAATTCCTTGAATATTTCGAATGCCTCATCCTTGTGCTTCAAATAGTATATGCATGTCTTCCTTGAGAAATCGTCAATGAAAGTGACGTAATAAAGATGACCCCGAAGAGAATATATCAAAATGGATGACGTGAAGGATTTCTTCTGTCTTGTTTTCGCTAGAGGGGAATGGTCCCCTTGTTTTCTTTCCACTTGCACACCCAGGGCATACTCCATCATGTTGAGCTTGAACATCGGGGATCCTAGAGACCGGCTTCTTCAACCTAGGAAGTGCATCATAGTGTAGATGGGTTAGCCTTTGGTGCCATAACTCACTTTGAAGATTTGTTTTATGGACCATAGCTAAGGGAGGTCTTCCAGTGACTGTATTGAGTCCTTTTAGACCTAGTTCCTAATGTGAAGGCATTCCTCATGTAGGATCCAACAAGCCAAGTAAGTACTTTTCCTTTAATAAATGCAATCCTCATTCCTTTATCCCCCAAGGCAGATATCGAAACAAAATTCTTCTTCAATCCTGACACATATAATACATCATGAAGCAAGACAAATTCCCTAGAGTTCAAGTGAAATTTGACAGAACCAAAGCCCTTTATGGGATGATTGGTATTGTCACCAAGGATAATGTTCAAATTTGTCTCCCTCTCTACCAGATTAGAGAGAACTTCCTTATATCCAAAAAAGTAGTGAGTACCCCCACTATCAACCAACCAACTATCCCAAGAGTTTGGAGGAGATGAACTAGCTAATGCAGAAATAAGAATATATTCAGATTGATTAGTAATATGGCCTTCATACTTGGAGTTTCTTGGCCTTTGAGGAGGACAATAGTTATCATCACGATCATCGAAGGAGCCTCTTCTTCTTTCATTTCTTCTTCTATCATCTCTTCTTTGATATGACCTGTTGTTGTTGAAGCCACAGTTATTGTTATTGGAATTTGAAGAGTTCCTTCTTGGAGCATCTCTCTTTTCGGGACAATCTCGAGCACAGTGACCCTTTCGATGACAATTGTACCACTAAAGATCTCTATTTCGTCTTCTTGATTCCTTGAAATCTTGATTGGATTGAGGTGGATTTCTTGATTTGGATGGCTTTCCCTTCCCTTGCTTTGCATTCTTCTTTTTTCCTCAAGCAACGTAGGCAAACTCCTTTGTTTTGTTAGTTTTTTTAGCATCAGATGTGTTCTAGGCTTGAAATTTTGTGGAGAGGCTAGAATACATGATATCTCCAAAACCCATAAATTGTTTATGGAAATTCCGCCAAAAAATGTCTCAATTAGATTATTAACCAATTTTTAAATATTTCCTCAAGATTATTCAGTATTAATTGAGATAAGGCATGAATCATCTAGAAAGTTTAAACTCACACGGATCAACCCATAAATGATCCTCGCCATTGATTAAGTTTTAATCTTGGCCGTTGGTGCTCCAACAGTGGATTATAAAAGAAAGTCGATGTGGTGATGGAGATCATCCAGTGCAGATACCCAGTAGCCCAGGCAATTTGATTTTCTCAGTAGCAACAACTCAACAGAGAAGATAGAGCCAGAGGGTGAGTAGCAGGTGGAAGAGTAGAGCAACGTCATTTCGGGAGAAAGTTTTCAGTTCCCGGAAGAGTCGAAGGAAGGAAAGCCGAAATCTTTAGAGGGCTAGCGTACTGCGCAGACGCTGACGCAGTCATCTCAGCGTAGAGGTTGGGAAAGCTATTTTGGAGGCAAAAAATAACTATGGGGTGAGAGAAAATTCTCACAATATTTTTGCCAGTATTTTCTTCAGATTAGATTGCCCGCTAGGCATCTAAATTATTGTACTCAAAATTGTTGATGAACGTTAATAATAAAACCCTCATCTGCTGCTCCGGTTTTCCCAAGTTGGGTTTTTTGGGGACAATTGTCCAAAAATAACTGTGTCAGTTTTATTGTGTGCTAGAATTTCTCAATTTCCAATATTTTATTTTCCGCAATTTTTTTTTATAATGAAAATTGCTATTGTGATTTTATTCGTTATTTTCTGTAGTAAACTGCAGAATTAATTTATGAGTTAGAAGAATAATCTCCAGTCGCTGTAATAGATAAAATTTCACATGGTATGAGAACTTAATTGATTAGCCAAGAAGCTCATAAGCAGAGAAAGGAATTTCGCTGTGCAAAGAGAGCAGCGTATCAAAATTCCCAGAGAGACTGCGTAGAGCCCAGAACAGGCAGTTCGAGTTGCAAGGGAAACAATTCAATTATTTTCAGTTGAAAGGAGGCAGGAAAATCGAATTGCCTAGATTAGTGATTTCAACAGTCAGAGGAAGTAGATGCAGCGCAGATTTTCGCTAAGCAGAATATTGGTTGGACGCATAGAGTTTTTGCTGTAGGCTGCATAGCAGAATCTGCGTCGAGAGGAAAAGAGAAATAACACACTACATTTGTTCCAGTATAGCCATGGATAGAAGTAACATTCAATAGACTTCAGATTTGTCTTCCAAATTGGAAGACAAATTTACTTGCTTAGCAAGATCAACTTCACAGGAAGTCTAGTACATAGACAGTGGAGCTTCAACTCACATGACAGGGGTTAGAGAATATTTCTCTAGCTACAAAGAGGAGCAAATGAATTTCCAGATTACTATGGGTAACAAAATGAAATGTACTCCAGCAGGGAGAGGTACCATAGATTTCCAGGGGGAGTCAGGAGCAAGCATCACTGCTTCAGATGTATTGCATGTGCCAAGATTAGGTATGAACCTAATTTCAGTATCATAGTTACAAGATAAAGTGTATGATGTTCACTTAGTAGGGAAGAAAGTGTATGTCAAACACTCGAGCTGGAAGAAGGTAAGACAGATTGGAGTTCGAAGTAACAGGTTGTACTAGTTACAAATTGATTCTCCAATGCCATTGATAGGTAGTAACAGTAGTAGTGGGAAGGAGCTGAATGAATTATGGCACAAAATAATGGGACATCTACATCATGGAGCACTCAGGATGCTCAAAGAAATTGTAACAGGGGTTCCTGAACTAGGAACTGAACACGATGATGTGTGCAGAGGGTGCGTACTTGGGAAGTATGCTAAGGCAATATTTCCAAGGAGTGACAATAGAGCTGATGGCGATAGGAATTATACACTCAGATATTTGTGGCCCGATGTCCACTAGATCTCTCAACGGTGCTGAATATTTCATGACCTTTATTGATGATCATTTTAGGAAAACTTGGATCTACTTCTTGAAGACTAAGGGTGAGGTCATCGATCGTTTCAGAGAATTTAAAGCTCTCGTGGAGAATGCGACGGGGAAGAAGATCAAGGTACTTCGCTCAAATAATGGAGGAGAGTATATTGATAAAGACTTCACAGATTTCTGTGCGAAGGAAGACATCAAGAGAGAATGGACAACTCCATATAATCCATAGTAGAATGCTGTAGTGGAGCGGAAAACATAACCATTGTTGGAGCTGCAAAGGCTATCTTGTATGACCAGGATCTACCCAGATTTCTCTGCACAGAAGCCTGTAACACGATAGTGGCAGTGCAAGCCTTAGAGGGAGATCAGATTCCTATTGAGGAAATAGAGTTTCAGAAGTCGGGAACTGGGGTGTGAGAATAGGAGGTAGAAATTTGGAATTTCCAGCCAACAGAGGGTCAGAAGGAGTAGTGTGATTCCTAGCAGGGGTGACACTGAGATTACGTGAGGCTTACGTAGTTATGTGCAGAGGCCATGCAGAGGCTCTAGTCCATTGTGATCAGACTCAGATTCTTCTAGTGACAGGGTGAGAGCATCTCACTATTTGTTTTGTCCAGTTTCTCTCTGTATCAGAATGCTAGTTAAGCATCTAGGGAATTTTACTCAAAATTACTACTGCATAAGAATAAAACCCTCAGATCTGCTGCACCAATTTTCCCGCGTTGGGTTTTTCCGGGGACATTTGTCCAAAAATAACGGTGTTATTGTTTTGTATTTTCTTTCTTGCTCAGTTTCTTATTTCCGCATTATATTTAATTAAGTGAAGGATGCAGTGTATGTGTTTCAGTATTTGCCGTAGGAAACTGCAAGTAATTTGTTTAAAGGAATCTAACAATTAGGAGAAATATCATCAGTTGCTGCAGTAGGGATTCCGGTTTAGGAAGTTTCACATTTCTCAACAACTTCTTGAGGTATGAATTGGTGGATGCATTGGAGAAAGTGGCGTAGCTAACCTTGCTATCTTTAGCATGGTTTTAGGCATTTCAAGGTCATTGACCACTTTTGTCTAAGGGAGCACTCGTTTAGAGTTGGCATCATCTTTGATGCCATAACTACTTTGTCATAGTTCTCAAGGGTGCATCTCTTCATGGAATATTTTATTGATTTAGCATTGGATCCAAAGAAACTAACAACTACTAATGATGCATTCCTCTAGGGCTTGTTGTCGCCTAAGATGTACACCTAAGTGTGGGAAAAGTTTCCAACCCCACAAGGTATAAACTTTAATGCGCAATGCTCTGAGTAGGGGATATCACCTATTCACTACTCTTTTCGTTTAAGACCTCTCCTAGGCAAGCTAAGGGGGGTAGTCCCTAAAGAATGGAAAACTTGTTGAAACAAAAAGTCTAGGAGATCAAGGGCAAGGCGACTATTTCTCTAGGTAACTTGATTTAAGATTAATTAGAAAGTAAGATTATTGTTAAGAAATGTAAATGCTAAAGATAGATGCTAAAGATAGATTCAATTAAATTGATATGACACTTAATGAAATAGAAAGTGAAAGACCAGTGCCTTAATAACAATGCTCAAATACAAATTAGAATACTTTCACAAAAGATATTCTCAAGTTACAAGATAGGTAGTGCTGCAAGACAAATTTAGTACAAGAAATCAAGAGATTATCAACAATTAGGAATATGAGCAATGAGATTCAAACAAATTGCAAGGAGATGAAATTTGTGCTTCAAATAAAAGATGCTCTAGCAGATGATATAACAATTAAGAGACAATTTGACAAGTGAATTAAATCTTGCAAGTATACTAATTAGCTCACAATTCTAATTACAATAATCAATTGAGAGATGAATGAAATGCAAGATCTATCTAATGAAATGCAAGATCTATCTAAGTGAGATTCAAGGATCTTGGTTAATTTTAATTAAAATGTCTAATCTAAGGTGAAGGCCTTCTCCTCGATTGTCAAAACTTGACTTGAAACAAGGTTGTTGGGAGAAGGTGTAGTGTCCTATCTAGGGTGCTAGACAGGGCTATATTTATTATCGACCAGGGTGCGTAGACTTAGAGGCGTGTGCCTAAAATATATAGACATAAGGGATCTAATCTAAGCCTACTCTTCCTAATTACAATGCTATGATTTGATTCAATATCAAACTATCAACCAAGTATCAACTAAGTATCAAACTATGTATCACTATCAACTAAGATTCAATTCGTAAAACGCTGTGTATCACTGTAATTAAAGATTTTGGTCTCCTTACAGAGACATCATACATAAAACCTCTGTTCATTGGCTACTCAACATTCATGAACATTCATTAACAATCATGCAAAGTGAAAATCGTAAGCATAAAGTTCATGACAGTGCTTTACAAGGTAACCCTGGATCGAATCCCTTACAGGATATGATTCACGATCCAAATGATAATCTATTCAAGTGCATGCATAAACATATAAACAAGCGCATTCATAAATACATAAACATGGACATGAATCGATTTAATCACTGCGCATATATATCAATATCAAATACCCTGACTGTAAACGCAATTAAAATGACAACAATATACCATGTACGCAGGGCCCATCCACGTTCTTGGTATACTGAGCTTGTTATCCCATGATCACCAAATCAAAACAACGCAACTGTGATTATAATGCAAGTCTGTTTGTATCAAAGTCAAAGCTCTGTTCGTGAAGCAACAATAATGATAAAACGTAACCGAACATACAACCGATTCAGAACTTATATTTACATATGGTTTCACATCCCTTGAAAATGGATGTACATTCATGAGCGGTTGTTGCCGCTTTTACCAAAACAATATTTTGAAAATGTTTCTATCCTAGCTGACATATATAAAAAAAAGGAAACAACTAAAATCGATTTTGACTGTGACTGTGTGCTGTTGCTACCTTTGTCGCTAACATGCCATAGTTGACCAGTCGTTGACCGCGCATGTAGGAGGGTTGATTCCGCTGCGGGATAGGTGCTCGTCCATGCTTGGACATTCCGCTTTTCACCCATACCCTTCGCTCTGGCCTGGCTGTCATGCCACATGTCAAACAATAAGCCATTTACAGGATGTTGGGACTTCCTGTAGTCATTTTGCCCAAAAACTCCTAATTTATTAACACAAAACCCTTAAATCAATTTAAATGCAATTTAATAACTATAAGACTATTAATTAATCAATTTCCAAGGGATCTGAGGGATAAATGATGAAAAGAGGTAGGAAATTGTCATGTTTTGGGAGGGAAAAAAGGGTCATAGAATGGTACCAACAGTGACATCACTACAACCACAATCAACACCATGCAATACAACAAGCACATGGAATTCAAATGTAAGAGACACACATGCAACTAACATGCATGTATGACCAACGCACACAACACATCTAGTCCAAGGGGTGAACCATGCTCTATTACCACTCTATAACACCCTCCTCCCACATCTTCCCAAGTAATCGACCAACCTAGGTAAACATGCAATGAGAGGCTACTATGATCAAATTCATCCTCCTATGTGACCTTAAGGAAATGGAATCAATGGAAACACAACATACAAACCTTCCACATCAGCTATAGCACCCCTGAAAACCATCCCAACACTTCAAGCAACTTTCCCCTAGGTCTCATCAAAGTTTTTGACCACTCAACCTCTAGACGCTCTCAAGTTATAGGTCTGCCGGAGTCCAAGAGGCCCTAGACCCTCTCATGCTATAGGCATGCCAGTGTTCATGGACTATTTTGTTGAGTTATGTGCCAGTGTCCCCGAGATTTAAGCCACTTTTTCAGGCCCAAATCCCAAGTCATTGCCCAGAATCGCATGACATCTCCAAAATAGTAAAATAAGAGGTAAACAATGATGCTAAAGCAAATACTTGAACATGCTCTTAACCAGACCCCTACTAGCCATGATAGGAATTTCGTCAAACATATCACAAACATGTAATCTACAGGTGTAAACAACATAATTAAGCATAGGCATATCATACTTATCTGAAAATTGCTAAGAACCATCATTCCCTCATATTATTTGTTGCATTATCATCTATTAGGCCATAGATACAGTGTCCATTCATTTATAAGTAAAAACATGATGAGAGCCATATATAACCACTATCATGAAACACATATATAACCAGCATAATAGCAGTAGAAATACCAATGAAATCACAGCCATATGATCCACATACAAACCAATATAATACTCATAGAATACAAGGAGAATTAACCTTTCATTAATGATGCAAAATCCAAACCCGGGATGCAACTACCACATACCACCCGACCATAGAATGGTTGAACCAAGTCTCTCTTCAACCATTCACCCCCATGCCATATTCTAAGCATGAATGTGGGACTTAAACCAAAAGAAACAACCAAGGAATACTGAGGCTAAACAACCTCACCCTCATCAATAGAAACCAATCCTTACCATAATCCATTCTGGATCAGTAGGCCAACACAATAAACATGTCATAATAGGCTTTACCATGATCTCCACCCAATCACTAGGCCAAACAAGCATGGATGCCACCAGATTTCTCCATCTACACCATGAGGAATTTTCTTATCTCCTAGTCTCTCAAGATTTACTGCAATCCAAACCTGTATCACTGGGCCTTAAACCAAGACCCACTCTCCAAGCTTTAATGCATATTTGAAACCTGAGATTACTAGGCCCAACATAGAGAAAACAACGACTTGTCTTTACCATATATCCTTCCATTCATCGACAAGGATTCCTAGGCCCACCGAGGCAACACAATCCCGGCTATACCGCAACCCACAGTCTAGCTTAGGGGTCACTAGGCCAGTGGCTTTACCATGATCCAAATTCTGGTTCATGCACCACTAGGCCATGTGCTCTATCATTCAATGATCCACCTGACTCAACTTTGAATCCACCCGGCAATCTAGTTCAACCAAAACATGAGAACCCCATCATACCATGGCTTTCCAGAAATGGAAAGGCAAGGCTGAAAACATTGTTACACCTAGAAAAACCCATGCCATAACAACAAAAGAACCACATGCAACACCGTGCATGTCAAATATGGCAGGGAAAATACACATGCAAATCATTAACTGTAAAGAATCTGGTTGTAGCTACTTGATCCTGCCTTTCCTTGCTTGATCTTTGCTTCCTCTTGCCTTCTTTCCCATTCTTGATCCAATGCCAAAATGCTCCAAGAAAACTCTAAGTGTCCAAGAGTGAGAGAGAGAGAGAAAATAATGAGAGAAATCCAAAACCGAACTGACAAAAGGTTACCAACTCATCCTCATAATCCATTTTATTAATGAGGCCTCTATTTTGTTCATTTTCGATTATTTTCCTCCACACATGCAACTCATGACCTTTCACCTCCCTTTTCTCCTAATTTCCATTTCATAAATAAATGTGCCAAAAATGTCATTTTTCCTTTCCAAAGCCTTAGCCATTGCCTTTGCCAATTTCCTTAGCCCTTAAACTGATGAACACCCACACTGGGATGTCTCACCCAACATTTAGCTTGAAATAAGTGTCCTATCAACCATGGTTATTATGTTTTCCTTTATTAACTTTTATTACATGGAATTTTCACCAGGGTATGCAAGGGGCCTCTTCCTCAAAGATCATTTGATATATAAACATGAAGAATTGATGAAAAAGTTTCTCATATACCCCTTTATAATTGTACTTTGGAAATACTTTTTAATACACATTAATAGGGAGCTCCCTCAGGGTCCACCTCCATTCTAGACCTGGGAATTCACAACAAGCACAAATACCATCCGGTAAGTAGGCAGACATGTAAAATTATGGTTTCTTTCCCTTAGGTGGTTCTTTCTCCTTGTTCAAATTAACCCTCAACTGTTGGGATAAAATATGTGAGTAATTGAATACTTTGTCTTCTGTGATGAGAAGATACAACATGAAGATCCACCCTTCGGCAAAGGATTTAGTATCCTTCCACCCATAGATCCTACAACAAATGGCCATCAAGTACTGGCAAATTGTTCTGAGGAACTTAGTCCTTTAAGTACTATTAGGCTTCTAGCGAAACTTAGTTGGCTCCTATCACCATGACTTGATCACTTCTCTGGTGTCCAAATAACTCCAAGTTGCATTGAATTGAGAATCCAAGTGTTTCTCAGGCTTGGGAAAGTTGTAATATAAGTGAAATTAATGTGGTTGGTATGAGGCAAGTTGTTTCCTGCTGATATTGTTGAGTACCATGTTCTTAACGTATAGACCCTGCAATATCCACTTAATGACTCACCACAAGGAAGCACTCGATACCTACAAGAAACTTTGTGGAACCCTGATCGTTTAATATTCTCATAGAATTCCTTATCTTCCATATATTTTGCGAACTCATTTGAATTGAATACATCTTTAATAGTGAGCCATGTGACAATAGATTCTTTGTTGATAAAGCATTGAGTGTTTGAAAAGATAGGCACTCATGTCAAGCTATTGTCATTGTCTTCTTTAGTAATGCTTTGTGTTACCTCCTTCTATGATACCTTCTTTGGAGGCATGGTGTTATTAGATGATGAAATATTGATGTATCATGGATCTATAGTACCTAAGAACAAGTTGCACTCATGGAAACTACAAGTTAGTTTCATCAGAGATCAACTAATCTAAACAATTCACATGCAGAAGACATACACTAAGAAGAAGAATTTCACAATGTTGGAGCACAAGTGAGGTAGAGTAACTTCACTGGTCACTGGAAATATGGACTGCACAACTTCTGAACAAGAAGTGCATATTTTATGATTACAAGGGAGCTTGACTGAGGACTAGATCTATGCAATGCACAGTCACTATTGGAGAGAGAGGCCTTGACTGTGTAATGCATCATCTCACAGTGCAAGGAGGATCCTCTGCTAATTTTGATTACACAACACGTAGATGGGAATCTATTGATTGCATAGTATGCAGTTACAGATGGAAAGTGAGAGATGTTGCTGGAAGAAATTGTGTAATGTGTAGTTCTGGAGGGTAGAAGACTCTGAAAATTACACAGTTTATTCTAGAAAAATGGTAGAATCAAAATATGCCGACTGAAGAGGAAGGATGTGAATCAACCCAAGATTCATAAAAATAAGTTACTCAAATCAAGAAATCAAGATAATGAAAGGAAACGACATGCATGCATAAATACACCCAGCAACAATAATTACTTGTAGGTGAAAAGACCAGGAATGCGATGCAACACTTGAAAAGAAGATTCAAAGACTGAAACAACACTTGTAGAAGCTAATAATAGCAAAAATGACACTTGTTATAAGAAAATCAAGACAAAGTGACACTTGTGAAAGCAAAAGTGACAAAAAACGATAGTTGAGAAACTTACTTGAAAAAACATCGCAAATGGAATCCAAATCTCCTTGTGTTCGCAAGAATGAATAGAGATCTAAATATGAGTGTGATAATGAGATCTATGATGCCTTTGTTATATAGGTGGGAACTCATGGGGTTAGGGTTATGGTTTGAGACATATATTCCTAAAATCAAGTAGTGACTATTAGATGTATAACACATGTCAAATGATGAGATTAGAAACATGTGCCATACTAGTAATTAGAAGTGTGCACTTCCTATTTTCTAGGAGTGTGCAATTGGTTAACTTTGGAAACTATGCAGTTCATTGACTCAAGGGATTGCGTAGTTCACCAAGACAAGGAGTTTCATAGTTTTATTTCTCAGTGGATTACACATTTTACCCCCACATAGTGTTGCATAATTTTCTTTTACAATTAATTGTGCATTTGCCCGACTTAAGGGATTACACAGTTGACTCTGAGAAGGGATTACATAATTCACTATGACATAGGATTACACTTCCTCAAAGAAAGGCTAACAATCAGTGCCTATCAAGGCGAGACTTAGCTTGTGTTTACAAGAGGTGCTTTGTCTATCCTTAGAACTTGTGCAACTAATTTCGACAAGGATTGACTATCATCAAGGGGTGCCCAGTAGTTGTTACAAAGAATTCACAGTTACAAAATCAAAAGCCTAACATGAGAAAATGTGATGTTGCGACACTTAAAAAACAAGAAGAAAACTTGACACAAGTTAAAATGACAATTCTTATGGTCGAAGGGGGGCTCCAAAATCAAAGCATGAACAAAATTTTGGAGGGGGTTGTAGTAGTTATAACAGATTCATTTTTCCTTACAAAAATGAGATTCTTTCTTCACCAAATGTAGTCCAAGATTGTTTATTGAGATTTTATACGTATTTGGGTGGCATAGAGAGGTTGTACACTACCTTTATGGTTTCTTAACCATCGTACATGACATATGACGATATGAAGGGTTAAGTGGGGTGTGTTCTAGATTTCCTAAGGCCATACAATTAGTTCCCAAGAATATTTCATGGGATAGGTCATAGTGAGTAGTTGGGAAATTATTTAAGATAGCCACGCCCCCTTGGATTAATCAAGGAAAAATTATAATCCTATGATCAAAGTTACAACTTAAATATTGCTACATGGATAGTATTAAAGTTAATGGTTTTGCACATGTATTAATTTCAATGTTGGGTCTCATGAGTTGCAGCTAGATAGCACAAGTGCACACACACACACACATAATCCTAACTATATATTGGACAAAATATGAAAAAATGATTGTATAATAATGGGACAATTCAAAGCACTCACAAAAGTGAGAATATGGATTTCACACATTGTGCTAGGATTTGGATTTCCTGTGGTTTTTTTCCAGGCATCATTGTTGATATCAAGCCCAATAAATTCATCAAAGGAAAGCTATGGAGTGGAAACATAGTCCTCTGCATCTTTCCAGGTGAAAAATGATGGGAGAATATGGTACAACCTCTTGCGAAATGGTTGTGTAGTATACTTAGGGGGGATATTATGGGGTACAGAAGGAGGTACCCAAGGGAATAGTAATAATGTGACGGGCCATAGTTAATAAATAAAGTGGTTAACCCGCATCATGTAAGGGACCACAAGTAGTTAGGAATAATGTGATAAGCCCATTTTATTAAATACATGGTATTGAAAGACCCATGGTAATGACCCAGGGTATTGTATGTATGATGCCATATAGAGGCTAGAGACTCCCCATGGAGAGATGTCAAGGATTATTGTATTGGCAAGCATATGGCTTGTGGAGTGTTCTCCTTCCTTAAGGAGTGATTGTATGGTGTTACCATACCTCAAGGGTTTGATATTAATAAGGATCTGAAGTTTATCTATTTCTATCTTGTTATTTCTGGTCATATTCATATTTTTATATATTTGCAGGTCAGATTTATTACAAGTGGTATTAGAGGACTTTCTTGGGCAAAGCGGAAAGATTTTTATTTTTATTTTTGTAGGAATATTTTGGGGTGGTGAGTTTGCAGATCATATTTGAAACTTCTGGGAAAAAATTTACATAAATAAATTGTAGATCTGGATTCTTTAGGAAAAAATACCAAAATTCAAAAATAAAATCGACTGAATCGGAGTTTGGATGAGGGAGATTTCGCTAATTTAAAAATCAGTTGTGTTGTAAAAAAAATTCTGACAACAATTTGTGGATGGCGGATCTCCAGTCAATTTTTGCAATTTTTTTGGGGGGTATTTTGAGAAACTAATTTTATATCTGAGATCCTCTTGAAAAATTACTCAATTAAAAAAAAAAAAATCAGTTGAATCGGAGTCCGGAAGAAGGAGATATCACGGATTTAAAATCAGCTCTTTTTTCATAATTTTTTGTGATGGCAGGAAAATTACAACGCAAATCTAAAATACCAGGGCTCCTAGATCAGGATTTCTATCACATGGGAAGATGCAGAATGATCATTCCATTTCCAAAAACATGATATAATAAGGATTATGAACAATATTGACTGAGATGTGTCCATTTTTAATTTTCGCCAAAGTAAGTGATTTTTTTTCAAAACCCTCTTCATGGCTTCTAGCAAGCATTTTTTTACAGGGAAATATAATGGTCCGACTCTTGAAGAATTCCTAAAATATTTTAAGAGAACCATTCCAAAACATTGAAGAGGTTTATTATGCCTTGGGCTGAAAGATGAGGCTGCCATATGGTGGCACTCACTTGACAACAATAAGTTGTCCAAACTTTCAGATGAAGGATTTGAAAAACTTCTTTTGGACAAATGGTCTCATGCTAGAAAACGGGGAAATGAGACATGTAAGGGGTTATTTTCTACAGGTATCTCCTTATTATAGGTTCATGGATGTATTCGGAAGGAGAAGATCACTGTGTCTATAAATCCTAGTTGCAAGTAAAATACTATAAATGATAATTTAGCAAAAAGATTGGAAATACCAGCCAAACAAATGGAGCACACACAGGTTAATAATGAGCAGGTGCAAGTTAATAAAGATTTGAAAATTTCTATGGATAAGTATGTATTGTATTCTGATTTTTATTCTTCAGATATGGATAATGTGGATGTTGTTTTGAGATACCCTTGGATAGAATCTGTTGGTACTATCAATATTAATGTGCAGAAGAATTTCCCGAATCTCTAGTATAAAAAGAAGAAAATTACATTATAGGATATTTCGATCAATAAACAGGTAGAGTCCAAGGTGGCTGAAGTAGAAGATGTTGTAGGTACTGACACATCAGATGATGAATCTGTGGTTGAAGTAATACTGGAAGATAAGCAACAACCGTAGGTACCACAATATGTACCAGATACCGATCAAGCTCCATTAGGTGGTGAATTAAAGAAAGATACACCATTGGTTAAAACTTTAGCATATCACCACCCACATCACCCAGAAAGAAAACAACCAACAAGATGGAAATGAATCAACAACAAGGAAAACAACCCCTGCATGAGAGATAAAGCGGTGCAACAATCCACCCACAGCACATCAACACAAAGGAACCACCAATATCAACTTCCATCTCAAGCGAGTGAGGAATTGGCTAGATGCACTTGCATGGTACTAGTGGACTACTCTTTTGATTAGATCTTATTATTTGTGTTCTAGGGAAAATTTTAAGAACCCCCCCTAAATTTACATGTATAATAAATGGGTGAATCTCCATGGTATATAGGAAAAATGGAAGGCGATTTTATCAATAATATGATATGTATATATAATTTTTTGGCGAATCTCTCACCAGCATGGCGAATATTTTACTCAATTATAAAATCTTGTGTTTATTGAATACACAAATGAAATCATTGCATTTCTTTAAAATATCTTTTGAAATCAAAATTACCGAAATTACATATTGATAATCTAGTGGGTGTAGGATAAAATTCACCTGTGTCATTCACAGAAAGCATGAGAAAAAACCTAATACTATATATAAAACCAAGAAAAATTCAAATTCATCACTTCTAGGGACCTCATAACCACCCTGCCAATACACAAGTATGTTCCTGTTTGCAATTAGAAAAATTACCCACTTCTAGGGACCTCGTAACCACCCTCCCAATACACAAGTATGTTCCCGTTTGCAATTAGAAAAATTACTCAAATTACAATCTGTTCACTCCAGCATATGTTGGAAAGTTATAGAAGGATGACTAGTGCAATCAATCCATTCCTTTTAGCCCTGGATTTGTTTCAGTTTAAAATAGAAATATACAAATATACTTGTCCAATGTCTATGCTTTAACCATTCACCTTAAGATGTTTTTACAATATAATTTCCTAAGTCTATTTAATATCTTCATTATCATAAAAACCAACCTATATCCATCTTAACTCCACATCTGCCACACTCTTAGGGGGATGAAATCTATTTATCCCTCTTAGCACTTGGTAGACCAGAATTAAGATGGATCTAAGATAGAATTTCCCTTTTAAATAGTCTATGCTCACATGAATACCATGGGTCAATACCACGGGATATCATAAACTTGGAGCTTAAAAGTTACTATTAGTAATTTATAAAAATTAATAAAATTAATAGTTGATTTTTATTTTAACCAAGCTAAAATGTTTAACATACATTAAATTAGAACATCCATTTTTACTCTTGATCCAGCCCTGAGAGGGATCAAATATTTTTTCACTCTATGCTAGTTTGCATATCACGATATTTGATACCTCTCGGGGTTAGTAGATCCATAGTAAAGATGGATCTATGCTAGTTTAATTCCCCCATTTAAATAGGCTACATTCTAGGTGAATACCATGGGTCAATACCATGTGCCATTTTGGTGAATACCATGGGTCAATACCATGTGCCATTTTTATTTTTATTAATACTAATATTAGGGTTAATAATGGTTTTTTGCATGGTATTAATAACAATCTAGTCCATGGTATTTGTCCCATAGTATTTTGCCCACAGTTTTCACCTAAATTATAACACATTTTTTGATTGTTCATAAATAATAAATATAAGGTGACTTATGGAGTAAATATAAAAAAATGTTTTATTTGTTTACCATACCTCTCGTTTATTTATATTTTTATTAATTTACCATACCTCTTTTACAAATAAGGTATTTGGCCCATAGGATTCACTGAAATAAAACCTCTTTTTTTAGCCTTCATAAATAGAACGAGGGTTATGGACTAAATATAAAAAGAGGTTTTATTTATTTACCATACGTGTAGTTTATTTTTATTTTTATTTATTTACCATATCTTTTGAGTAAGTATAAAAAGACGTTTTATTTATTTACCATACCTCCACCTTACTTATATTTTTATTTGTTTACACCCTTGCATGTATATAAGGTGACTTACGGAGTAAACATAAAAAATGTTTTATTTATTTACCATACCTCTCATTTATTTATATTTTTATTAATTTACCATACCTCTTTTATAAATATGGTATTTGGCCATAGGATTCACTTAAATAAAACCTATTCTTGAAAATGGGCGAATGGATTCACTTAAATAAAACCTATTCTTGAAAATGGGCAAATGGAAGGTTGTAACTCCTAATTTCAAGGGCTAAATTTACCTTTTTTACCCTCTCCCTTAAAATAAGGTGGGCTATTTGAGGTGATTTGTAAAAATGTACTATGATACAAAATATTCGCCCACTAAAAATTTAAAACCCCTTAATTTCACCAAAGGGTGAACATTCGCCCCTAAAATTTTCCATGACTCTAATGACCACCCAAATGCAGGGATAGCAGAGATCTAGAATGCGTTGAACAGAGAATTTAATAGGCCAAAATCAAAGACACAGTCCATCATTGGGTTTAAAGAGATTGCGATGCTTCCAGGTGAGACCCCTTGGGATCTAGACCAAAGGCTGAAGAGTACGATATGTGAGGCCAATATGACACTAACAGATGCACATCATCGAGCATGGTTTGTGGTATCTCTGACACCACACTTGAGGATGGCGCTGTCACAACATAAACTTTCCACCTAGGCCGAAGCATTGGAAATGGTGATGAGGTTGCATGAGACCCCGATACAAGACCCTGGGTTGGGAGTTCAGCAAATCCATGTGCAACTACAGAATCTATGCCTGGAAATGCAAAGTTTGAAGCAGGATAGGGCACCATGGCTAGAGGCACGCGAGGAAGTATGGTGTATAAAATGCAAAGGCCAGGTCCATGACAAGGATCACTGTCTAGTGTTCGGGAACTACTTGGCAGGAGGGGGGCAAATGCTATTGAGACCAGAGGCACATGCAGGGCCGAGTGTGACACCCACGTTATGGTGTGTGATCTGTCAGTTAGGAGGAAAGCACACGATAGATAATTTTCATTTGTTTTAGAAGTATACATGGACTCCCAAGTAGTTGTTTTGTAATTTTTGCAGGTTGGTAGGCCATGACGAGCACACTTGTTGCAGCTAAAAATTAATGATGGATCGGACCCCAACCTATAGGATGCAGACAGAAAAGCAAGCCCTTGACCCAAATGCAAGGATTGCGCACACTGGATTTTAGGGTCAAGGTCGAGGACGAGGAGGAATGGGACTAGGAAGGGGTTGCAGACAGTTAATTTGTTACAATTTGTGGAGGACCAGGGCACTATGCCCGTGATTGTACCAACCTGATGAGGATATCTTGTTCTTACTATGCTAAGTTTGATCATGAAACAATAGATTTCCCTATGATGGTCACACAGATGCGCAAAAAGGGGTATTCCAACCTCCTCTGAGTCAGAATATACAAATGATGAGTTCTGAACCGCGCGAAGAAGACCCGAATGTGAACATGATGCTCAGAAGCAGTGCGACCATGGGGGAGCTAAGGGGAAGCAGCCTGAGGAAGATACATGGGTTCGCAAGGCTCCTACAAAGGAACTTGAGTTTGACTTAGAACATGCAAAGGAGGCATTCATGGAAGCTAAGAAGAGCTTCGCAGAGGCCTCCACTTAAGGTAGTAAGGATCCACTAGAGCCAATAATGGATCCTTCAATGCTTACTACCTTTCTAGAGACATGCATGAAACTATTGTGATACAACAAGGTAGTTAAGGGACTACAGGAGTTGATCACCATGTGTGTGTGGTCAGGAGAACCGCGTGTAGACCAGAAATTGGGAAAGCATGCATTGCACATCGGGAGGGAAATGAGATTGACTATGCAGATTGGTGAGTATGAAATGGATCAGGTAATCCTAAATCTGGGTTCAAACGCAAATGTGTTACCAAAGCAAACATGGGAATGCATGGGCAGGCTTGTGTTACAGTGGTCAACTATTCAATTACGAATGGCGAACCAACAGAAGATTTTTCCCATGGGGAAGTTGCAAGGGGTAATAGTTGATATTTAAGGCGCGAGCACACAGATAGATTTTGAAGTGATAGAGATTGTCGATGACAAAAATCCCTATCTCGCTCTGTTAGGAATCGATTGGGCCACTGATATGAATGGAGTCATCAATCTACATAAGTGCAAAATGATCCTCTAGAAAAAGTCACTACGTGTAGTAGTCCCATTGGGCCTAGCCGAAGGAGCATGCTACACTGAACCAATGTGCAACGATGAGTTGGATTGTATTTAGAAGATAATTACGTGAGACTAGGATTGGGTGAATTTGACTACAGATGGGAGAATCTTGTGGGAGCACAAAAGCTCCTCCACTTCGAATTTAGACGAAGAAGTACAATGATGACAAAATCTGTTGCACAAAGTGACAACGCTGAACTGCAACATGATGGTTAGATCACTGTGTTGCATGACAACAGAGGCAAGGGAACTGCAAACATATGATGGATTGACAATGGTGGATGAATTCCTGCGGAAATTTGAAAACGTGGTACCCAAACCACACAGGTGTGATACATTGAAGTTTACTGCGCGAAACACTTGCACGCTGGTGGGGGACACATCAAGGAAATTTCTAGGACTGGCACAGATATAGAAGGATGATGAACTTGCGGTTTGGAAGCCCCCAGCTTCGAACGAGAGTCGAGCAGCCATGACGAAGTAGCTTACGTGCCCACCTATATCGATGTACATATGTGTGTTGTGCAGTTCACACAAACACACCCCGAACTAAGGATCGAAAATTGAAACAGTACGCAGCAGTAGGAAAATAGATGCACACCAAAAATGTTCCACGTAGAAGCATTCAAAAAGGTATGCGGAATCCTAAACAGGGTTCACCAAGCGAGCTGAACCGATTGGGACTTGTGCATACTGGCGGTTCAATGGGCCTATAGGGTCATGTACAAAAACCTGAGCACGGAAATGATTCCGAAGCTGACGAGCAGAGTCAAGGCCATAGTTTTGGAAGGAAGGTATCCTCACGTAGTAACTCCCACAGTTGCCAGTACTTGAGGAACATGATGAACAAATTATGTAGTCGTGTGAGGACGAACATATGTAGATTCAGAAAGCCATTCGGCGGGGGAACCTTAAACTTCGCAAACTCAAAGAAGATCAGGTACGGCTGAGGAAGAAAATGATGTTAATGGACACAGAAATCAACACACTGGAAACCAAAATGGCACAAGCATGTTGAATTGAGGAACTAAGAATGAAAAAATAAGATATGGGTAGCCATACTACTACATTAGAAGATGGACGCCGAGAATTTGTGGCTTTACTGCCATGGCTGTGACCAACCCTTACTAGAGAAAGTAACCAGGGGAGCACACTGCATAAGGAAGAATGCACTACACTAAATATTGCGAGGGTAATTGAAGAGTGCCTGTGGACTAGGCTGGAAAGTGAATTGAAGCCTCGCACAGGTGGTGCGACCACCTAACTATCCGTAGGGAGCACAGTCTCAGTGCTCCAGGCAGTTGAAAGAGAGCATGAGACTATAAAAGAGTGTGTATGGGAGCTACGCAATAAGGAGGTTGCACACAGGATCAATATGTCACATGGGTTACGACTGCACATAGGGGTTGTGCTACCACGCGGGTAGGCTGGGAGGTGACTACTGGTGTCATTGTTCATGACAAGAGGTCCAATTTAAGGCAAAAGGAGTGGGCGGCGGGCAATTAAGACATGAATTAAGGGCTAGATTTGGGACGAGCTGCCGCCAAGAAGGCATTAATGACTCATAAGTGGGGGGAATGGTTGAATTCAAATTCAAAAGATGTTATAAAATCCCTAGGGAAAGCCTTGACACAACACTTGGTTGTGTGAGAATTGAGTAGTTATAGAGCAGTGAGCATTGCGTACTCTTACCACCTTTGACTATAGATACGATGATGACTACTAGAACAAGAGTGTGATTCGGTGAAGCTACTGCGGAGCCCCATATGGCCCATGAGGAGCCTGGAGAAGCAGCAGTTGCACCAAAAGTTCCAAAATCACCACGAATGCCATGACCATAGAAAGATAAGAAGACTATGGGCCTAGTCTATGTATCCCCAAGAAACCCACCGTTTAGCAAATTGTCAATGGCAGAAAAGTGAAAATTTGTCACTGTTGAATCAAACACAGAGGAGGAAGACTTGCAAGCTCTAATCACTCAAATTGAGGTCAAGAAAATGAGGCAGAGGACGTCTCACAAATGCCTTCTGTAACAAAGTTACCTATGTACGTCCCCCCATGGTAAGGGAAAGCCAAGATACCAAAAGACCTGGAGGCCACGAAGAGTGCACTCCAGACCTCGCTCCTCCCCGATGGTATAATATTTGAAGGTCTGCCTTTGGGGCAAATACCGACCATGACGTTTGAGGATTGGGACCTAGTAGATAGTGAGAAGTTCCCATACTTGGCCATGGAAAGGTTAATAAAGCAGAAATGGTTGCGCAGTGTGGAGAAGGTTGGGTTACTCCCTCTGTGATGGATACCCCACTACCACTGCACGCCTATCACCATTTTCATCATCAGTTAGCTGTTGTGCCTGGTGCATGATGGGTATCTCTGGCTGGAGGAGCCTATTCCCATCATAGTTGACCTAATTCACAGAATTTCTCGATTTCCCTTCAAAGGACATGACCCCATGGCCATAGCAGGAAAAAGCAGCGACTTGGCCCTTGCAGAAGCCATGAAGGCCAAGTATAAACTAGAGAAGAAAAAGTGGGGTTACGCAATCGAAAACATTAAGGAAAAAAGGGTGTGTGTAGCCACCCGACTACTGGCCAAAAAACTGATGAGGAAATTCCACGCCGATGAAGAGCCAACATTTGTGATTTCATTGGGAGAGAAATGTGCGGAGTGGGTCCAGTTCAACTGGGTGCAGCTCCTTTGCGAGGAGTTTTTGACAAACTACAGAGAGGCCTAGGAGTAGGGTAAGACCTTCCACTACACGTGGTTTCTCTTATCCATCCTGTTGGTTGTAGGGCGGCTGCCAGAGGACAACCAGTTCCCTAGTATTGAGCATGATTTGCCAGAAGCCGCGAGGTACGCCTCTCTTTGGGCTACTAAAGACATGAAGAGGATTCACGAGATGAAGGTGTTCTAGGTATTCATGGAGGTGAGCATCCGAATGTGGATCAACCGAAGGCTATGCATATCTCCTATGGTTCACAGCTTGCAAAGCATGGCAGAGTTCAAGGTGGATATGCATAACCTATATATCCAGGCACACAAGAATCCAACGTAGAAATGGGTGAAGCTTCCATTCATCGCAACGAATGATGCGGTCTTCGTAGTAATGGAATCATGGCCTCCAAAGTGGCATGCCTCGGACTTGGAAGAAATGGAGAAGGCCATAGCCCAACAAAGAAATAAGGACACCAAGCCACGCATCGCACGACTGGCTGAAAAGAGGCATCAGGAACAAGAAGTAGCCGCACAACAAAATACGGCTGATGGAGCAATAGTGGCGCAGGCGGCATACACCACAACAATACCAACAAGAGAGCCTGAGGAGGGCCAGGAGATTTCCATGGGGCAACAGACTGGGGAAGTGGACAGGACAAAAGAACGCACAGACCCCGGTTCTGCATCGACCCAATTCAAGTGGCCGCGTGGCCCTAAGACAATAGCTCCCAAGAAGAAGGTAAAAGCAACAAAGATGTCTATAAACTTGATCACACTCATAGAAGGTGATTTGTTCGACATCAGTGAAACAATTCACGAGGTCACGAAGGACGCGGTCTAGGAACTGAGGATGGAGTAGAACACTGTGTTGGGGGTGCTCAGCATGTAGCTACAAGGCTTACAGGCATAGTCCCCCCAAATAGGTACAATGGCTCAGTACGTCATAGTAGGAACCACCGAGGCCAAACAAACACTGCACGCCCATATGGACAACCCTTTCGTATTGCCCGAAGGTGCGCTAGCAGTAGCAAGTGAGGGTGACCAGGTTACGATGAGCAACATGAAAGACATTAGCTTGAACTTGGTAGCCCTACTACTTGAAATTATGTACCAAATGCAGGATGGGGTCATCTTAAAGCTCCGCGCCCAAGAAGGTCACATGATCCAGGTCTTGAACGAGCAAAAAATCAACATAGACTAGCTCAGCCTCCAGTGTGATGAGTTGGTTGCACAGGCTTGCGGACTAAAGCAGGCAGTAGAGGATGCATGTAGGAGCATCCCAGAGTTGGTTGTGCTAGCAAAACTACCAACAACAAAGAAGGTCCATAGATTGGCAGCCAGAGTTTGCAAGGCCAGAGACGAAACGATGAAGGTTTAGTCGGAACTGAACTTGTAGATCACTCAGCTACGATTGAAGGTGCAACCCTCCACACCCCTAGAAGTAATAGAGTAGCACACTTGTGCTATCCAAACGGGGTTGGAGAAAATTGGCCAAGCGACACAGGATTTTACCGGGATGTTAGAGTAAGCACTAACCATGCTTATGCACCTACCAGAAGACTCAAACCTACAGCACCTAGAGAGAAAGGCGCGCGAGTTGCAGTAGGAGTATGAAAGTGTCTGGGGCACCATGTCGATAGTTTTCCTTACTCAACGACTCACCAAACTACAACAAGCAAGGGCACTGAAGGACCAATTAGATTCCACGCGCCAAAAAGAAGCCCTGCTTAAAGCACACATCCAACCATGGATTGATGAAGCTTTCATAATTACAACTACCATTGAAGGGAAGCTAGCACAAATGTAGGAACTTTATGTGGTTAGGTAGGAATGTGACCCTGCTCATGAAAGTTCAGAGATACGTGTGCAACAAGTACAACAGAGAGCAGAACAACGTGATACAGACACCGAAGCTGTGCGAGACCTGCTGGATGGACTTTGCACAAATATCGCCGCACTAGCAACGTGACTCGGGACGAGTCACAATGATTGTGTTGGGGGCCTATTGGGCAACAGATCCCCCCCACAGTATGTTTTTGGGGCTTAAAGCCCGATTTTTGCTCAATGTAATGAAAAGACTATGTGAAGTATGGGCACGGAGCGCGAAAGTCTAGAAGGAGTCATAGGGTTGTCCGCCCTAAGAATTGTGAAATAATGTAAAGTTGTGTCGGCCTACCCATGGTCCATGGACCATGGGATTGTATAAATAGAGCGAGGCTCTAAGTAAAAATATATTTTTTGGTAGAAAAGTAATGGATAGATGCGAAGACATGGTTAGAGGATAGAAGTGGATCTGAAGTGTATTGGGTCATAGTAGTAGGAAGAGGCTCTGTAGCTATGTGCGCAGAGGCCTAATAGAGTTGGAAGTTGAGTGTATGGACCCCTGCAGATGAGTGTGTAGGGTTGAGTCATGAAAAGGATTATTCATTAAGATCAATTTGATTTGGAATATTGTGCATATCTGGTTCTGTTTATCTTTACACATTTATATTGTTTTTCATTATGTGCTCTTACTTGAATGTTGAAAAAGTAATAAGAACATTTGGCTCGCACAAACTAATTCAAAGCACTAATATAATAGTGCAGTAAGGATCAAGATCAGGTTAGTACTGTATTCACACCCCTTATAGAGGTATGTACAAGTTGCTACATGGAGTAGTGCAAGCACATAGGTTCGGACCGTGAACCTCAAGAACCTTCATCAAGACATCCCTAGGGTGTGGAAACCTAGTTCCAACACCCTCCCATACTACTTCGGGTGAGACCTCAGTCCACGCTCCGCAGACTGTTGCCAAAAGGGCTAGTAGTACCAGGATTTTCTTGGCTAAATCACTTCTAAACCTGGGTCAGACCCCACATAGCTAACAATATGGAAGTCCATGAATGGGTACTGGGTTCAAAATTTATTGATATCTCAAGTAAGTACCTTGAAGTCCTTACGAGGAGGTCAAATTTCAGGCCTCAAATTTCGAGACTTCGAAAAGCAGGCAAATGTCAGAGCAGGGCTAAATCTCGGAAGGCCAAAATATCATAAGGGTGAATTTTAGAGGTCAAAGCCTCAAGATATTGAAGTAGGTAGAATATCAGGGAGCAAACAGAACATCAAAATCTTGAATATTGAAAGATTGGCATATCGGAGCTAATGGTTGTAGATGACATCATCATGATGTGGTTGTACGAAGGACTTGTGGTAGTCATATTCAACATTATTGGGTTGTGTAATTGGGAAAATCCAAGTGACATATATCACCACTAAGGAGACACCATGTGGAGATGATGACATTAGTATGATTTCATCACGGAGGTCAGAATAATGGAGGTAAGAGATCTTGTAACTCTTGTGCAATTCCTTGTTTAAAAAGTTACGATACAGGGAGCTTCCAATGTTGAGTCGCACTTGGTTGTGGGGACCCAAAGAACCAAGGGCACAAAGTAGGGACTAGAACTTGAGTGTTATGGAGCATATTGGAGGTTGGATTTATGGGAACTTTGCTATAAAATAATTTTGAGAAAATTTTTGATACCACGGAGCTCTGATGTTTTGGAACTTGGTTGAGGAAGCTAAGAGAACCATGGGAAAAGAGAAACGAGCATGAGGATATGCCCCTGGTAAGACTCTGAATACCTTAGCACGTAAGTGTTATGTTGTCGGTCATAGAACCCAGTCCATGGAGGAAAAACAAGAAAGGAATAAGCAAAAGGGGCTCAAAACCTCGTGATCTTGTAACACCTTCTTAATAAAAGTTACAAAATAAGGAGGTCTGATATTCCAACACCTAATTGTTATACCGATGGTCACAAAAATTGGTCCTATGGTGTAAACGAGGCTAGGTAGCAACATTAGAGGGTCTATAATAAAAAGGGTTGTGGAGTTATATTCGACAACATTTTCAATGGAAATCCTTTGGGATTTGGATGAATGAGTCGGTAATTAAGAGTAGCTTCTCGCAGGAGAGTTGGTTTCTGGTGTGATGGGAACTATTGATATCACCGGGTTAAGGTAGAAAGGACCACAATTTTACAAAAAAGAGTGTTGAGGTCTGTCTCAATGTTGAAATAAATCTACCTTCAATATTTCCATGCATGCTTCATTGAATTAAATGAAGAACAAAGAATCCGTGCTGAAGTACCTTTCAAGATATATGAGCCATGACTAAGCATGGAGGGCCACATTGGAGTGTGAAGGTTGACTAAGAATTAATCCTAAGTATGGAGAAATGCTTAGGTTCCCATTATCAACGTTAAATTAATCTGTAGTGGCCAAATTATACACAACAACAAAATATAGAACCATGCAGCAGTACATTTGGCCAGTGTGAATGGCAGTGTGATGGTTGACAAAGATAGCATAGGAGTGAAACAAACTCCAGGACTATATTTTCAAAACGTGTGGGGAAGCAACATTGTTTCCAGAGAGAGATCTGTGGAGAGATCTGTGTGTGTGTGCACTGTTGTGTGAGAGATCGAGTGAGCCAGTGCTACTGAGAAGAGGTTGAAAGTGCATGTGCAGAGGAAGAAGGTCGAGTGAGCCTGGGCTGTAGTGTGAGAGGCTGAGCGATCCTATGGAATAGAAGGGGCCAAGAGATGGAGAGTATGTTGTTGAATAGGAGAGTGCAAAGAGTTTTGTGTGTTAGTGAAAGTTTTTGAGCGGAACAACAAGTTGATGTAGAGCGAGAAAATAACAGAGATTGTTGCATGGGCTAAGGGCTAAAGAAAAGAGTTGATATAAGGAAGAGTGACTTCCATATACAATGAAAATTAGTTCCTTATTGAGTGTGGGTTGGTGCCTACATAGAGGAAGTTGGTGCTTCCATCTCTAGTTGGTGTCTAAAGAAGTCTTGGAGGTTGTTGCCTCCTGTAAGTTGGTGCTTGCATAAATCCAAAGGGCTGCAAGTTTGTGCTTGCAAAAAATATGTGAAGTTGGTGCTTTACATGGTGCTTCTGGTAAGCTAATAAAGTGTCTACAAAAGGATGGATTTGGTGCTTCCTGCTAGTGGGTGCTAGGAAAATATCAAAGGAAGTTGGTGCTTCCTGTTAGAGGTGGCTCACAAATATATTGATGTAATAAAGTATGTGCTCTTATTTTACATCAATAACAATAACAAGCTTCGGTGGTTTTTTCCAAAAAGGGTTTCCACATGAAACCTCCTTGTCTCATGTGCTTGATGTTGTTCTGGTTTGTTAATGGTTGCTCTCATATAATGGATGCCAAATTTGAATGAGTAAATATAAATTGGCATAAAAGTGAAAATTAGCCTTAATCTGATTCACTCCCCCTCTGAGTATTAACATTGTTTCCAGCATCATCAAACACATGGTAAGCATGAAATCTATAGATCATCAATGCATATTTGAATATAGGGATATGAAATTTATCTGGAGTTTTACAAGAAGGAACAATTCCTTCTCATAATAGCTACCATAATTCCATTTAGGTCATGCATTCATTAACCATACATTCATTAATTAAAGTCTGCTAAGATACATACTTAAATTTGTCATAAAACCATGCTTATAACCAGCATATAACCCAAGAGATAAAAATGATAGAACAATCATTAAAGCCACATAATAAAAATTAAAATTACTCATAAAAAAAAAAAGAACTTAGCTCTTATTAACCATATGAAAAAGCCAACGAAGTTAGGGACTTCCACATACCACTCACCCATAGATTGGTTGAAGGTAATGTTTCCTTCAGCCAATCACTCCCATGCCATATTCCAAGAATGCATGTTGGATCTCATGGGATAAACCAATCCATAAATAACCAAGGGAATCTAGAGGTTAAACCACCTCCACCCTCAGCATACCATGATCTTACCTAAATGGGTCTTGAGATCACAAAACTAAACCGAGATTGGATGCCTTATAATTACTTCACTATCCCTTTAGGAATTTTCCTGTCTCCACCCACCTATTGAGGGATTCCTAGAGAAAACCATCTCCACCCCCAACCCTTGGAATTTTCTTGAGACCACCTCACTTGCATCCAAAACCTTCTAGAAAACCAAAGCTTAACCAAGAAAGAATCTTGTCACACCATGGCTATCCAAAAATGGCAAGGCAAGGCTAAAACCACAGTTGAAACCCAAAAAAAACCCATGGCAATAACATCAAATTAACCAACTACACACATGCACATATCATGCATGCCAAAATTAGCTAGGAAATCATACATGCAACTTGTTACCTACAAGTATTCCCTATTGAAGCGGCTTGATTTGACCTTTCCTTGCTTGATATTTACTTTATTGTCCTTCCTTTTCTTTCTTTCTTTCATTCTCCTCTTGGTTTTCTTCTCATCTCTAACACTAATTCCAAAAAAAACTAAAAAAAGGCCCCAAACTTATGCTTCGATGTCTTTTTATTATTAATGCCTATAATTTCTTAATTTTCCTTCAATTTACTCCTCACATGCAACCTGTGACCTTTCACCCCCTTTTCTCCTATTTTACTTTATTTTAATAAATAAAATACCAATAATGCGCTTTTTCCTTTTTCAAATCCTTTGCCATTTCCTTTGCCAAGTTCCCCTTAGTCATAATACACAACGAGTGATGCCCACTAGGATGTTTTTCCCAACATTCAACTTGGAATAAGTTTCCCATGACATTGGTCTTATTTTTCCTTTATTAACTTTATTACATGAACTTTTAACCTGGGAATGTTACACTAGTGCTCCAACTATTTTCATGTGTTTGATGAATAGTTTGTTGCATCCTTATTTGGACAAGTTTGTGATTGTATTCATTGATGATATATTGATATATTCTAAGAATGAGGAAGATCATGACAAACATTTAGTAGCAATATTGAAATTTCTAAGAGAGCATCAGTTGTATCTCAAGCTTAGTAAATTTTGTTTCTTTCATACATAGGTACATTTCTTGGGACATGATGTTAAGGAAGGTATAGCAGTGGATCCAGAAAAGATAAGAGCTATTATGGAATGGGTAACTCCTAGAAATTTGGATGAGGTTAGATCATTCATGGGGTTAGTAGGTTATTACAAGACATTCATCATGAACTTTTCATCGATTTCCTATCATATTACATCATTGCATAAGAAAGTGTTTACGGTGCTCAACCCACCAACATCTTAGGGGATCTCCCCGTTAGGAAGTCCCAACTAGACCTCAGGCCATTTGGAGTAGGAGTCCTAGCACTCGTAGTATGGTATCGCCTTGACTACGGTTGTGCGTAGAGGTAAGTAAGATGTCCTTTTTTGTAGCAAGGGTGTGACATTGTAGCAAGCCAAGGAAGGTGCGTGAAAGGCTATAACACATGGAAGGGGGAGTGAGTGTGCCCCTTAGAAACTTGTGATAGCATGCAATTTGAAAGGGACCACACGAGTAGAAAGACATCACGAGATGGAAAGACGGATAGTTGAAGATCCAAAGTGATGGGTTATATCAACAACACAATTCAATAAGATTCATACAAACACATATGGAATATTCCGTACATACATGCATAAATAACAACTACATACATCATTAAAGTAACCAGGATAGCCAAACTACAATAACAACATATGCATGAAACGTGCTGGATCTATAATATTAAAAGGGTGAAAGATCCAATCATACATACAACCATGACTTCCACTAGCCCCGACAGTGGAACATTACTGTCACTACTGCCTGATCCTCCAAAGAGATGTACTAGCTTTGCACTGTGGACAAGCCAAGGCTCGTTACAATACACTCCAAGATTTTTCTAATTTATCCCTATAGGAAGCTTGGCTCCTGAAAGCCTATACAATGAATTGTGAGGTTCTATAAATAGAAAAGGGTGGGGCGACCCTTGACATTCCCCTTTGTGACTTTTCAACTACTCTCATGACTTTTCAACTACTACATGACTATTACATTCTACTATCGACACTTGGTATTTCACCTGTACAACATGTTTACATTACAATCTACACATGTACCCATGTGATACAAAATAGGCTTGAGTAAGCCATGCAAGACATCACTAAGACTCAGAAAGCTATGGAAATACTAACTCTTCAACATTCTCATGATGATTGATGGTGGAGAATTGATGCCAAGCTTGGTAGTCTGTTATGGTGTTTGCTTGCTTTGTAGTGACATCCTTCTCAAAGTGAACTCTTGCCTCTATTGCATCTGGATACACTGATTTTGCACCTCTGTCCAATTCATTAGATAGCATGTGCATCATATTCGTGAGTGTATCCGGACCAACGACATAATGGTGCATAGTGTTTGCACTCATCCGCAAGTGTGCACTGGTGGCTATGCACATCAACTGATCAAAGTACATGACTAGCTCCAGTTGGACTTGGTTCTTTGAATTCACCTCGGTGAGTGTGCCAATGGATGGGATTGCATGCATGTGCATAATGACATCAATGCTCCTAACACCCATGCATGTAAATCCTATAAGCTGGTGATGAGCTTTGAGAGTTCCTCAAAGTTTCGTATCTGACTCTGGATATGCGCCTTCAACTCTATCACCATTGGCTTCATCATCTTTGGAAAGTGCAATGGGGTTCTTTTGTACCTCATTTTCCATATTTGCATGTGGTCGATATCAGTGTGCAGATCTGACAAGATGCATGATTTCCTAGCATAACACTATTGCCAACCATTGAGATGGACATCTGACTTATGCAAGGTGACGAATCTGAAGTACAACTTCTGCATGACTGTCGCAAGAGACAATACTTCGTCTAGTATTTCTCTTCTCACCTCTTCTCTGGTGGATGCTATGACCTACTCTCCTCCTTGCTTGGCCTCTTGTAACTCCTTAGCCATGTGCTTGTTCTCAACTATCAAGAATCCAACACTTGAGCTAGTGGATTTAACATACGCCCTTGTAGCATCATCCAATGTAGTTAGATGTTTGCACACATTAGAAATGATCACTTGCTATTCAAACTATGCAGGAGATACATAGACATCCAGAATGGGAACTCTGCGTGAATGCACAACCCTGTGTTGTGACTCGTCGAAAGATATCTTGTGCATATCTGCCTCTTGATTGTCTACAAGGATTTCAGTGTCTCCTTGATCACTTGGGACTTGCTCTACTTCTAGATCTGGTGAATTTAGTGGGGTGACCTCTTTATTCTAAGGCATGAGGTCAATATCCTGATCTGAGTTTGGCTGAACCATATATATGTCCATCTTCTCTAGCATTTGTTTAGTCTCTTGAGCAAAGTCCTTCTCCTGTGACTGCTCACCCTGTCTTCTTTGTGCCAGCTACTTAGATGATTCAGTAACCCATATGGGCACATTTTCATCAATATGTATATGTTGCACCTCCTATTGTTCATGTTCCTTCTGTGCTTCCTTCTCTCTTCTGTGCAACTCTTGTTCTTCCTTGAGTTTCTGCTTCACCTCTTGCAAATCCTTTTTTTCTTCCTCCAGATTTTGCTTCTCCCTCTGCCTTTGTGTGATCCTTCTATTGTGTTGTCACCTCTCCAAAGATGTTCTCCACACAAGTGGATCTACTTTGAACTTGCAACTTTGCTCCACCTCTGCATTGTCAACAACCTTACTCTTGCCTTTGTTATGCATACGTCTACTACCCTCTATTACTGTTGCTAATGCTACCCTCTATTACTGTTGTCAACTACCTTCTGCTTTGCTAACCACTCTACATTTATGCTGACTAGTTCATTGAGACTTGAGAAGTGATAGTAGTATCTCCATGGGTCTTCCTCAGGCCAATGACATGCCCCGTGGATCCAAGGATGTTGCACTCTCGCACAGTGGTCCTTCACTAATCAATATGGGTCATACAGGTTGAAACTTCTAGTGTCGAAGGTAAATCTATTGAATTCCTCCATCTTGGCCTTAGAACGCTTGAGATTATGGATCTCATACAACTCAATCCATAAAGGAAGAGTGGGCCAAGGTGCCTTCTTCTTCCTGTACTGTGTCGCTAACAACCTTGTTGAGATGTGATAAGACACTTCTTGCGTGACAAACTTATCCATGGAAAACTTCAGTAAAAAATGTGGAGCCTTCTCCACATTGTACATTCAGATGAAGCTACCAAGGGATAAGGCATACCAATTTGCTATGTCTATCATTGCCTCCATTGCTACCTCCGACATGCAAGGTGGATCCTACTCAAAGATCATCCTGTATACCGGGGTGACAAAGTGGTCTGCTAACTGTATGATAACTCCACGAAAGCTTCATTTAGAGAAAAACTTGGAATAAGTGTGCATAGAGGTTTCTGAAGGTGCCCATGCCCAACCCAAGCCTTGAAACTATTGACGGGAACAAACTACATCAAGTATGTAAGCATAAATGTATAGCTTCACTTGTTGTCCCTTGGACGGATGTTGGGCTTTTGTTTCCTATTACTTCAACCTAAGAGCCAACATGTCAGACTAGTTGAAAGGCCTTCCTTCGCTCGCCAGTTAATACAACACAATCACCCAAATCTGCGGGAAGGTTTTTGTGCTCTCTTGGCTATATAAGCAGCATGCAAATATGATCAAGAGATGATATGCCTTCCGTAGTATCCTTGGCTTGTACACTTGGTTGGGTGTTCTCCTGAACTTTGATGGCTCTTTCACCCAACTCTTCAAGATGTCTCTTGAGTTTGCATTGCTGCTAGGTTTGGTGAAGGGTGTATCCATCGTGATCACCGACTACGACAAGTGATACATCTCCTGATAGTACTTTCCCTTGAAGGTAACAAGTTGTGTTCCATTGACACTGCTCAAAACCATTGTCTCTAGATCAGTATGCAAGAAAATCCAGTGGATCATGTCTGCACAGGGTAACACGGGATACCTACATGCAATTTGGTACAAGCTAGACTTATGTATGTTGACATGGACCATGCAGTCTTCCAAATTATCCCAACATGTACCTCAAATGGAATTATTGATGTCCTGCCATTTCATCTTGATCTCCTTGTCTATGAACAAGTTTGTGTCTTCATAGATAGGTAAGCTCATAGACACTTGCTTAACTGCATCTCCAGTTTCACTCTCAATGGTGTCCTTTGACCCCTCCCTTGGAAGCCATTGAACCTGTACTATTGAGAGACGAAAGAACACCTGTGATACCTGGAGACAAAGAAACACTCATGGCAAGCACAACATCAGTTGAAAACCAAAACAAAGCATAGTCCAGATTGTGAGTGGGCTAACTGAATGATGAAAATGCACAATGCATAGTCCATCTTGGCCTACTGAGGATTGAAACTACACAATGTGTAGCTTCTGCCAGCAATTACTAAAACCCAACAAATTGCATTTGCATAATTCCGGGGCCAGTAGGGCACTGCCTCTCAAAATTTCACAGAGAAAGCCTGGAGGCGAGTGTTGGGACAACTCTGTGCAATTTCTGGGATGAAGGCAGAGCCTTCACTCTTACAAATGCGCAGTGTAAGTAAGGAAAATCAAGGTCTAGGCCAAGGAAGCCTAGACATACTGGCGGGCGAGTGAAAACATGAAAGGGCTTAATGCATGGAAAAGTTGAGTGCATACAAGAGTGAAATGATCATGCATGCAAACTGTGAGTGTAGGATTTAGAAAATGGGGAAACAAGTATGTGTGTGAAGTGAGTCACCACAACAATGACCACGAGTGCAGAAACAATGTCATGCATGCGACAACAGTGAGATGCAATGAAAAACTTGAAATAATGATTCTACAAGATAACATGCATTAAAATGACAACAAGCATTCAAAAAAACCAAGAAAACAACACTCACAGAAATCGAAATACAAAAAGAGAGAAAAACAACAATAGACATGAAAAACGAACTTACCCGGAAAAAGTTGAGCTAATTGTGTTGAATGCTCCTATATGCGATGTGGGATGTCAGAGCTCCAAGATTGATGTGAGGAATGAGCTTTGAAGTGTCGAATAAATGGTTTTGATAAGATCAAGGTTTATGATGTGCATGCCACAAATCTAGGAAAAAGCGACACTTGGCAGGAGGTTTCTAAAATGAATTTTGCATGTAACCTCTAACTACTACAAATGGATCCCTAAAATCTAGGGATGTTTTTTTACTTTTTTTTTTCTTTTTTCTTTTTTGGGGAAAAGCGGCACATGCATGAAAATCAATGTTGCTAAGTTCTGGGGGGAATTGGTCAACTTGGGAGCACATGCAACAACCTTCAAGCCTTGGGGTGAATTTTTTACAGTTTCTGGGTTGAGCAAGTCTAGTTGTCCTTGAGGTTTTGCGCAATTTCTGGACTAAGGCCCTGGTTGTCAGTCAAAATTGCATAATTTTTGAGAGAAAGCCCAATGATGGGCTGCTCTTTGCAATTTCCAGAGGGAAGGTTGCTTGGATGTTATACGCATTTATGGAGAGAAGAAACAAGCCTATATGGATTGCACGGCTTTGGAGAGGAAGGCTAGTTCCCCTCCAGAATTGCAGAATTTTCCAGGTGAACATAACAACCAGAAAATGACCATGCTCTAGAATGTTAGCCTGCGGGAGGGTGGTAAACAATATGGAAAGCACAGGCTGGTAAGCCACTGAAACTCAACTAAAGATATGTACTTTGATAGTGAAAGACATGCTACTAAGGATGGTCGATAGGGAGGCTCCAAAATGAAGCTAATGCAAAACTTTGGAGGGTGGTTGTAGCCGCTACAAAACTTGGCAACACACTGGTAGAACTCTAGCTCTTTAAATGGACCTTGTTTCATGAAAAGTAAGCCTAACTCCTCTAGAAGTATTGTTCAATTCTTATATCATCTTGGTTTCCACAATAGATTGATTGAAAGATGTAGCACCTGCCATGATCTTGATCAGCCAATACACATTCCAAGCCAAGTCAACATAGTTGTTTCGATTGGGGATGAGGGGTATATGGGTGTGCAAGCAATATGACTGTCAGAGTTTAAGTTTCATCTCTAGTTTTTCTCTATTGCCAGCAGGCCTAGACATTACCTCGATGGAATCACACAAGAACAAAAGCATCGCTCCGCTGCCAGTGAGCCTGGTCAGTACCCCAACGAAGTTACTTGCATCACCCCTCTACACAGGAATCCCTTCTCTTCTTTTTCCTTATTCATTTTTCAAAATTTTTCACATTTTCATATTTCAAGAACTGTGCATAAGAACTTATTTATTTTAGAGGCAGAAGAGGGATCCTGACTTATTGAGAGAAAAAGTGGTTGTTCCTTCAGAGAAGTATTTTATATATACCTATAACATACTTGTTAAGGTTTTCCCCCTCACCTTACTCTACTTGACTGAGTTGAAAAGGGTTAACCCAAAACAACCAACTAGAGTAGGTGGTACTAGTTAGCATGTAAGCGTTGTTTTTTCACCAAGGTTCACTTCAAATAGAACATAATTTCCATTGGTGTATCATTGACTGAAGACAACAAGTTCTACATAAAGGGATAGGAAAAAAGATAAGCAAGTATTGATAACTTATACAAGTCCTCTTGTACTTTACCCTCTTGCTTCAAGAGTCGTGCATGGTTTCATGCAAAACTAACCTACAGACATAAAAAAGCAAAGAAAACAAAAAAAAAGAAAAGGGTAGAAGAAAATTCAAAAGAAAAGCAAGTAAGAAAAGCAAGCATGCAAGAAAACAAACAAATAAAGTAAGAAATCAAACATGCATGCAAGAAAACCAAACATAAAGTCAACACTACTCCTACCCCTAAGCTAACGGTGCATGGGTCTAATCACGTGAAATGATATTTCCAATGTAGCCACCAACACATTGGTTGACCCATGTTGGTGAAGGCATGGTTCATGAAAAACACAATCAAGTGAACCAACAAACATGAAATATATAACAATGTAGAAAAAGAGGCTCTGAGTTTAAATGCGTCCACATAAAAGAAAAAAGTGAAAGCGCACAACATGCACTCTATGGAATTGCCATGGTGTTGTGATACACTCCGTGCAGATGTTAAGCATATACACTCTCATTACTATGACATGTAAGAAAACATGAGAAACATGGACAACTTACGTCGTGCAAGTGTGCTTTCTATTTAATATTCCTCCAATGCATGAGCAATAGGATCATGTAATTCAAGTGGAGGAAGTGAAATATGTGTGTTGGATTGATCTTCAATGCATAGAAAAGAGTGATTAGGATCCTTGGATTTTTCAACAATTTCCAGATTAGAAGTGAAAACAACCTGAGGACAACAAGGGCTTGACATAACCATCAACTTGAGATGAACTGCCTCGACAGCCTGCGGGGTTTCAACTTCATTGACAGATAGATCATCATAAAAAGTTTAATTTGAAAAATGAATAGTGATAGAATCAACATCGTGATCGAATATGGGAGTAAATAGATCATGATAGCCATGATCAAAAAAATCAATGAGTTCATCGGCATCCTCATGATTAGATAAATACAATTGAGGGGTAGATGAGAAGCAAGAATGTTCACCCTCTATGTTTCTGAAAAAAGAAGATGAAAAATCAAGTGGATTTTCAATGAAAATTTTTGGCTTTCTACTGTCAAATGATCTATTTACATCTAGTGTGTTTTTCAAATGATCGGAGATAGATGCATCCATGGATGGATTTACACAAGGAAAATCAGAGATAGTAGAATAATCAAATATGTCAGGAAAAACCGAAGGAGGTGCAGATAGAAGGAGATCATCCTTCACTATGGGTTGATGTTCAGATCTGAAGTCATACTCATCATAGATGACAATGCAAGTTTGTTGTGCAACATCAACTCTGTCGATGGTTTGATCCTCGTTCTCAACAGGTGTAAAGTCTGAAACAAAAGAACACAATACAGTGCAATCTAGAGGATTAGCAAAACTTGAAGATGGAGGTTGAGGTAAAAGTGCATGTGATAACCGATGGGCTTCCCAACCAAATATGCAGAGAAATTAAGAGTGGTGACGGTGGGATTATGTGACAATTGAACAAAAGTGTGTGCATGTTCTCCCACACCACTGTGTGGTGGTAGAGTTGTTTGATGA
Organism: Pinus taeda; assembly: GCA_000404065.3. Lineage (NCBI taxonomy): Eukaryota > Viridiplantae > Streptophyta > Pinopsida > Pinales > Pinaceae > Pinus > Pinus taeda. The sequence continues at coordinate 132,387 of APFE030429285.1, read as the reverse complement.
GGGGACTGGTTAGGGACAAAGGTCCCTAGGGTCTTGGGTTAATACCCTAGCAGAGAGGGGTTATCTATAAAGAGAAACAAGCATTCCATACAACCATGATACTAATATAAGAAAACTACGTGAAGAGAGGTGCACCTGGGGGTCCTTCATTTGGGTAGATCCAGCCAAGGTGCAAACCCTCTCAGAGTTCCTTCCTATCCTTCAACCTGCAAGACAATCAATTCAAGGATGCATAGCAGTACATGGACCAAGCATCATAAGAAAATTGACTTCATAGCATATTGAAAGGTAGTTAGTTATACAATTGAAACAACCATTCATATGTAAATCATAACATTGATCTCATAAGCATGAAGAAGATTAGTATCAGGAACAAGACAAATGTTTCTTTTATTATAGATAACGAAAATACAGTAAGGAATGATTTCACCTAAGTCTTCCTTTCACTGGGTCCAAGCAGAACCGTCCTCTAGATTCATCCAATCTCAAGCCTTCAACAAACTCCTTCCATGGCTCACTCAAGGATATCTTAATCAATGGAGAGACATCATAACTCAAGGAAACAAGGGTTTCCTGTAATGAGGGAAGTGCTAGAAGCACAAGGATCTTTAGACCTGATCAGGGATAATCTCAGCAGAGTGATTTTTTCTCTCTGTTCTCTGCTCCCTTAGGCCATCCCATTGAAGACTTTTTATACTTCTCCCAAAGTAATTTTTTAGTTGGGAATTCCTTGGGAATAGTTGGGCCACAGGCACTAATAGGTAATCAATAGGTAAAACCCATGATCTCTGCTCGAAATTAAGGAGATTTATTTTTTTTAAGTGTTTTAAGACATATACATGGGTTGGGTATACATAGACCCGCGTACACACACGTTTAGCTCAGGGAAATGTCACATATAGGGAGTAAAACATTGTTTTTTAAGTATTTGGACCAGGTCTGGAAGGAGGGGTTGCCCTAGGCCATGAGTGCATTATCACAAACATCAAAAGTGAGATTTTTAGCTATATAGGTGTTAACACCTAAATCTGCCTTAGGCCGAAGGAAGGCAAAATTTAGGGTAACCACAAACCACGCTCAGTCTAGTAGCTAGCCCTACCAGAACAGGAGAGGGCTCTCTCTGGGTCACACTCACTAAAAATACACAATAAAGTCTGAGATGACTCAAAATGAAATACTGATTTTAAGCTAGTAAATGGATGTGGAAAATGCGATTTTGAATGACTGAATTTTCTGGGCTATAAGGGACCAAAGGAACACTTGAGCTGGGAAATTAAATCAAGGACGCAGAATATTTCATGAGGCAAGATAGGCAGGAGGTTTAGTAGTAAGATTGAAGTAATATGGAATGGAAAGACTGTTAAGACGTTGAAAAGGGCATAGCAAATGAATCCTTTTCAAATAGAAGAATAAACATACAACATGAATACCTTACCGAGGTAGAGCAGTGAACTGGATTCCGCCTTTCTTACTTTAAAGAATTCAACTGGAAATGGTTATGAATGGACTATATAAAACATAACAAATAAACATATGAAACAGAAAGAAGAAACATCTGCTAAACATCATACCACATGAATCTCATGAATCAGAGCTGCATCATTTTATTAATTCCCTAGCCAAAATGTGCAGTGCAAAGCTGAGTTTCTCTCCCACTGCTCCCAGAAATTCCAACCCTTTACAAATGATTTTCAATACCATAAATAACCTCAGAGGTGGGAAAGAAAATTTCTGAAGATAGGGAGTCGTTCAATCATCATTAATGAACTGAAGTCGAAGAGCCAACCATTTGTCAGCGTTGCATTTTCCACCCAAACAATAGATGGAGAGGTCCCGGGACTCAAAACTTGTCCAAATTTCTCGTCCATGCACCATCATTCATGATTTTTCATGCTGAATCCAAAAATATATTTTTTTTGCAATTTGGAGCTCCCTATCATAAGCGTCGTGCCAGTGGCGCGACGCATAGACCCTGCGCATAACGTTTTTTTCATGAGACTTTTGGAGGCCTTACTGATGTCCAAATTGGGTCCAAGATAACGCGTTGGAAAGGTATTTGAGTATAATTTCTAACTGAACTAGAATTTTTCAATTTGGAGTTTATTTTCCCTGTCAAAAATCAAATCTCCCAAGACTGGTCAAAATGTGCCCAGTGAGGCTGCCTAAAGGCAGAGTGTTGTTGCGGTCAACGTTTGAAGGTGTTCCTAAACTCCAAATTGAGCTCATGATAGCTCATTGGAAAGATATTTGTGTATAATTATCATTTTAATCATCAATCAATTCATTTGGCTAACCAATCTAGGAGAAAACTTTATTTTCTCAAGGTCACTTTAGAGGTGGATCAATTCTCCCGAGGAAATTGTATTTTTGACATTTCTCTAAAACCATGACACCCGTGTAAAACATGAAGGAGGTTTTTCTTCCTTGACCTATGGTGGAAAAAATCCTCTCTCATTGTTCCAAAATGCATCTTTTCTTGCTCAGAAACATCATTTGAGTGAATTATTGAACCTTCCTCTGGCCTGCAAGTATTATTGAAGCACTTTGAGAACAACAATTTCCAAACCCTAGACCTAATGACTGAAATGAGTCTTTTCCATTAAAATATCAAACATTTACTGTCATGGATTTTAATAACTTTGATAAAAAGATCTAAGCCAGCAAGTAGAAGACATGAGGGGAATGAATTGATAAGACCCTTCTGTCAGATTATGGCATGCCTCTAGCGGAATGCAGCTGAGTGAATGGAGCGAGAAACCTAAAAATGAGATGCAAAAAGAGTTTTGATCTCTACGGAGGACTGACAAGACTGACTCTAACATTGGCTCCGATGGGGGATGGTAGCTCTAGCTCCTTGGAGGTGCCAAGAACTGCAGATCTTTGGGTGAGCAGACAATGCCTTCGTCCATTGCGCTATGGAGTCATTATTTCGACAAACCACACAAGACTCTGACTCATTTATTGACTAAAACCTGACTCAGACCAACTTAATTATGGAACCAACATGACTGAAAAAGTGACTCAATGCAAAAGGAAATTACTCATGACTAACTTAACTAAAACAAGAACTTACAAAACATGTTTCAATGGTAGCAGTCCATCAAGATTCGAGGGTTTCAAATCATGATGATAGCCACCTACGTACTAATGCAATATGTACAATCATGTGTAATGTGTCTTCCAATGTAACCAATCAAGTAGATGCCTCCTTGATTGATTCTCCTAATCAGATCTTCTGGTCAACAACAGATACTGGTAACTGGGCTTCCAAAAACATAATTGACCATGATCTCCTTCATCACTGAATACTGCAATAATCACCTTCACTGCTGACTGCAACAAATATGCCATTGGATCCTGAAAAACATGAAGATTGACCTCTTACTAGAAAAACAAGGTATCCTTTTCTCTTGATTCTGGTCTTTCTTCATAAATAAGAGTATGTTCCGGGTCTTCAAAAAATTCTGAACAAGTGGATGAACAAATCTCCTTTTCAAAGAAAATTTCAAAACATGAGACATATGAGGAGGAATCTGAAAGGGAATATTGAATGTTCTGATCTTCTGAAGTTTGAATATATGGTAGGTCATCTTCATACGATATGATAGCCAGATTCTCATTACATTCATCACATTCATCAATCATGAGAAAAGCAACTTCAGATGTTTCTTGAAACCTAACAATAACATTTCTATCATCTACCATAAATTCATCTAGAGGAAATTTTTCACTTGCTTGAGCAAAGATCTCATCTTGTTGTTCATGAGCTGACTGGATTACCTCTTCACGAATATTGTGTTCTGATGACATGAGAACATTTGTATCCAAAACTTTGTATTCTTCATCCCAGATGATTTCAGCAGCAGAGTTCTCTTTCATGGGACTTAGTACAAGGTTTTCTTGGTCATCACAATCTGAATCTACATCTGAAATGGTTGTCTTAACATTATCACATTCTGAATTTGAAACTTGATTTCTCTGCATGTTGTCTTCTTCTATGGACAGATTTGAAACGACACTTTTTCTTTCATCACTTTCAGAGATATGGAACTCTTCAACCTACTGATCTATTTCATGTAATTCATGTTGACTGTCAGGATGCAAAATTCCTTCATTTTCCACCGTACAATGATCTTGATTCTACTACAAAGTTTCCTGAGCATCTTGATGGGACTCCTCTAGTTTCTCTTCATGTTGTTGAAATGGATTCTCGTACAAGGCTTCCATGATCTCATCATCCATAAAATTATCATCCTCATAGTATTTTTCAAGGCTTTCAATAAAAGTAGAAGCATGTTTGCAATAGTCATGAACTGATTTAATGATGGATAAGAGTCTTTATATCTTTCAATGAACAGGGCATGAAAATCCTTTAGACAGTAAATACAAGAAGTGGGAAAATTTTCATACCAAGATTGGGCTTCACCTTCCAGAGTGGCCAAGAATATCTTCATCAGGAAATCTTCAGGAAATCAACTTTCAACTTGCGAATATGCATGTGAAATCTAACTAGATGTAAAGCAGCATCCCTCCTACAATCATCTTTAAACGTAGACAAATTCCTTGACCAATCTACTTTCGGAATCTTATTTGGAAAGCCTGGAATGTGATCTTGGCTCATAGGAGCATATCTTCTTGCAATCCGCTCCATTCTAAAAAATCTCAAAGCTACTGATCCTCTACAGTGGAGTCACCATGAAGCACCGGTTGCTAGATTCTTCAGTGAAAGGAGTTGCCAGTTGAATGATTTCAGCCGTCTTCTTATGTCTGATCGTTTTTCACCATCAACCATCATATTTGATCTTGATAGATGTACCGGGGCAAAACAATCTTCAAGCAAACCATTTTTCTCCCCAGCGGAGTCGCCACTATGTTAACACCTAAATCTGCCTTAGGCTGAAGGAAGGAAAAATTCAGGGTAACCAGAAACCACGCTCAGTTTGGTAGCTAGCCCTACTAGAACAAGAGAGGGCTCTCTCCGGGTCACACTCAGTAAAAATACACAATAAAGTCTGAGATGACTCAAAATGAAATACTGATTTTAGGCTAGTAAATAGATGTGGAAAAGGCGTTTTTGAATGACTGAATTTTCTGGGTTGTAAGGGACCAAAGGAACACCTAAGCTGGGAAATTAAATCAAGGACAGAATATTTCATGAGGCAAGATAGGCAGGAGGTTTAGCAGTAAGATTGAAGTAATATGGAATGGAAAGACTGTTAAGAGGTTGAAAAGAACATAGCAAATGAATCCTTTTCAAAAAGAAGAATAAACATACAGCATGAATACCTTACCGAGGCAGAGCAGTGAACTGGATTCTGCATTTCTTACCTTAAAGCATTCATTTGGAAATGGTTATGAATGGACTTTATAAAACATAACAAATACACATATGAAACAGAAAGAAGAAACATCTGCTAAACATCATACCACATGAATCTCAGGAATCAGAGCTGCATCATTTTATTAATTCCCTAGCCAAAATGTGCAGTGCAGAGATGATTTTCTCTCCCACTACTCCCAGAAATTCCAACCCTTTACAAATGATTTTCAATACCATAAATAACCTTAGAGGTGGGAAAGAAAATCGCTGAAGATAGGGATTCATTCAATCATCATTAATGAACTGAAGTCGAAGAGCCAACCATTTGCCAGCGTTGCATTTTCCACCCAAACGACAGATGGAGAGGTCCGGGGACTCAAAAATTGTCCAAATTTCTCGTCCATGCACCATCATTCATGATTTTTCATTCCAAATCCAAAAATATAATTTTTTTGCAATTTGGAGCTCCCTATCATAAGCGTCGCGCCAGTGGCGGGGCGCATAGAGCCTGGGCATAGCGGTTTTTACAGGAGACATTTGGAGGCCTTCCTGGTGTCAAAATTGGGTGCAGGATAGCTCGTTATAAATTTATTTGAGTCTCGTTACTAACACGACTAGAATTGTTCAATTTGGAGTTCATTTTCCCTATCAAAAATCAAATCTCCCAAGACTGGTCAAAATGTGCCCAGTGAGGCTGCCTCAAGGCAGAGTGCTGTTGTGGTCAACTTTTGAAGGTGTACCTCAACTCCAAATTGAGCTCATGATAGCTCATTGGAAATATATTTGTTTCTAGTTATCATTTTACCCATCAAGCAATTCATTTGGCTAACCAATCTAGGAGAAAACGTGATTTTACCAAGGTCACTTTAGAGGTGCATCAATTCTCCCGAGGCAATTGTATTTTTGAAATTTCTCTAAAATCATGAAACCTGTTAAAAAAGTGAATGAGGGTTTTCTTCCTTGGCCTATTATGGACAAAAACCTCTCTCAAGTGTCCAAAATGCATCTTTTCGTGCTCCAAAACATCATTTGAGTGAATTATTGAACCTTCCTCTAGCCTGCAAGTATTATTGAAGCACTTTGAGAACAACAATTTGCGAACCCTAGACCTAATGACTGAAATGAGTCTTTTCCATTAAAATATTAAACATTGACTATCATGGATTTTAATAACTTTGACGAAAATATCTAAGCCAAAAGGTACAAGACATGAGGGGAATGAACTAACAAGACCCTTCCGTCAAATTATGGCATGCCTCTAGGGGAATGCAGCTGAGTGAATGGAGTGAGACACCTAAAAATGAGATGCAAAAAGAGTTTTGATCTCTAATGGAGCACTGACAAGACCGACTCTAACAATAGGGACAACAGACAATCACTTGTGAAAAAAACTGTGCCTGCTTGTGATTGCGTAGCTCCATCACCAAAGTATGCTCAGTAGGGTTTGAACTTTAACTTCATTTTGGGATAGAGTGATTTGGTAAGGAAATATTCAAAATTGTCCCAAAGATATTGGAATTTAATATGGTTTTTCAGAGCTTCAAACTAAAGTTGAGGCACTGCGAAAATTCCATAGGTGATTCATGCAGGGTCTTCTGTTGTTTTAACATTTTTTTTGTCAAGAGGTTCATGATCAAAATGATGGAGAAAAAATTTGATTAGATCACTAAACTACTTAAATGAGTGCAGGCAATTGTGAGGCAGGTTTCGGCACCATCATTGTGGGGATTCACAAAGTGTGGGTTAAAGCAGCATGCTGACCTCAACTTCATCAAACTCTTCTGCATCCTCCAAGAATGCGAGGAAGTCATGTAAGTTATCAAGCCAACGCACTTCGCCTTCACCATCATACGTGAATTCCGACAAGAGATCATAAAACTCCTTCCTGATTTCAAAGGGATGTGCATTAGATAGAGATCACAGAGGGTGGACTCTAACGATATCCATAATAGATGTGTGAAGATTCAAAATAGGGTGTGAGGACTTAGCTTGTCATTTGGCCCTCCTTCTAGTGCCAGAAATGTTGATGGTGTTGGACCCGCAAACATGTCAGGGGATCTCCCTGGTAGGAAGTCCTAATTAGACCTCAGACCATTTGGAGTAGGAGTACCAATAATGGTTAGTATGGTATCGTCTTGACTGTGGTTGTGCATAGAGGTAAGTAAGATGTCCTTGTTGGTAGCAAAATAGGTGTACCCACTTCGGCTGTAGCTCTACTCCATAAAATTTAGTCCATTTCGCTAGATGATCATGCGGATCATCCTTACCACTATATTTCTCAGCCAATCTAATGTTAGGCCACCCAAACCGTAACCTCATCATTCTTTTGTAATCCTACCATCCATCAAAGCTATCCTTGTACATACCCTACCATCATGCAGGCATAACGTGCAGTGTAAAATCTAATGCTTGGAAGCGGTGATTCTCAGGGACTTCACATTCAAATGCATCCAAAAAATTATCTACGTCAATTAAACCATCATAATAGGGTAAATTATTTACCTCTAACAAAACACAGTGCAATGATTTCATCATCATATTGCAGAGCAGTGTAGATACTTCATGCAGTCGATTCTACCAATGTTAAAACTCTTCATCTGAATTAGAGGTGCAAGAACTCTCCCAATCCCATGCGATCCTCCCATATTCCATTGAATTGACCCAGTCTTGATCCTATGCAGTTATTTTGTAGATCTAATCCAGTTCATCATCACTTTCTTCATAATCGCAAACTGGTTCAGTGTAGTGCAGCCCTTTTGCAAGGTCCAATGACACTACAACCCGAAGAAATTTTCTTTCAAATTACATTGTCCTCTTCTTCAAGTTGATGACCCCATTCATGTCAATGGCCCAGTCAATTCCTTGGAGTGAAAGGTATGGATTATTGTCATCAATGATCTCTATCACTTCAAAATCAGCCATTGTGCTCACACCTTCTATGTCAATTTTTGCCCCATATAATCATCCCATAGTAATGATCTTTTGTTGGTTGACCATTATGAGCTGAATCAGACACCACTACAGTGTAGGTCTCCCCATTCTTTCCCATGTTTCCTTTGGAAAAAAATTCACATCAAACCCCAAATCCAAGATGACCTAGTCCATCTCATAATCTCTTATCTCTGTGGTGAGCCTCATCTTGTGCCCTATTCTTACCTTATGTTTTCCGATTTTTCTAACTATGCATTGTCCATCAAGGAAATTCTCTTTGTTGGCGCATTTATTTATTAACTCCTGTAGGCCTTTCACAGCCTTGCTATCCCACAACAATTTCATGTAGGTCTCCAAGAATGTGGTAAGCATAGAGGGATCAACCTTTGTAAGTGTGCTGGTGTCTTGTATCTTGTCCTAGATTCCTGAGGTGATGCCTCAACAAAGATTTTCTTGGCTTCCATAAATGTTTCCTTTGCGCACACTAGATCAAAACTAACTTCTTTTTCTAGGGACTTGCAGACTCATCCGTCCTCTTCAGGTTATTTTCCTTTATCGTCGCTGGTTGTTATTCCACTCCTTAGCACTATATTCACACTTTTCTCCTCCTCACGGGGCTTAGCTCTCATCAACTGTAAGTTCTGCATCGGCTACTGAGGCTGCGCCTTCTTCTCCTGCCTCTTAGCTATCAACACTGTGCATTCTTATATGGTATGGTCAAACTGACTACAATATTGACATGACGGGTGTGTCTAATTTTGACACTCCCACACATAGTGCCCTTGTGTTCCATAGTTGTACGAGATAACCTGTCCGCGGCCTCTACCAAGTCCTCCCCCTCCTTGGCCTCATCCTCATCCTTGATAACCTTCGTGCGCCCCTACGGTGCCTCGATCTAGAGGTCAAGTTTCTATTTGCACTAGGTATGTAGGTGTTCTTTCCATCATCAACTCATAACTATGACAGTGGTGTTCATCGCGGCCCACTGATTTACAGAAGTCACAGAACAACTGTTGGGGTGTCTGAATGAAATTTTGAAGAAAATGATAGTTATTCTTTTTGTGTTCTCCAACAACCTGACAAATAGCGTGCCATAGCACAACTCCCATGCTTGGCCCTGCTGAGGCTTCTAGCTTTAGGGGTATTGTTCCCCCTCTTATAATATAATTCATGAATATAGGACAATGGTCTTTATCATGCCCTTGGCTCTTACACTTTAGACACCAGACTCCCACATGCACCTTTGGTTTAATCTTCTTTTCTTTCTTGAAGCTTTGCAATTCCAAGCATAGGTTCTATAACTAGGAGGGATTCTATTGTACCCCCAAAGTCGCATCCTGAATGGGTGTTGCATATCAGCAACTTCATCATATTCTCCATGGCGGATGGTGGTGGCAGTGGAGGTGTGGGAAAAGGTGTATGTGGTGGGGGTGGAGGTGGAGGTGGAGGTGGAGTGGATGGATGATTTATTCGAGGGAACCCTTGAGTGATTAGTTGAATAACTATTCGTGGTGGAGTCTTTTCCACCCCCTCATCATCACTTATAGGAGGTCCAATCAGAGGACTATACTCTGATCCTGATTTTTCTCGATCTCTAAAGAATCTTCCACTTCGTGTAGATCCAAACATCAAGGTACAAAATCACCCGTTTTTCACACAACATAATTTTAATCCAAGTATTCAAAGATCTTAAATACTTACCTCGCATCCTTTTAAAAATCATTGTTCTGCTTCGCTGTAGTTGACTGAGGTATCAAATGTGAATTTTGAAACAAATCCTCCTATAATTAGATCGCGCCAATGATCGACAACTAGAACGATCTGATTTGTAAGGGCTTCTAGTCATCGCACTAATTCAGGAGTCCACCCTATAATATTATCAAGCTTCCACCTTCCTTGGTTGACTATCAATTTGGCTAACCACTCATACAGTTCGATGGGAAAATTGTAGAAGAAGATCTTATGTATCTCCATGTATAGGTACCTGTTCAACCACTGCTCCTTCAACATGTGCAGATATATGTTTTCTTGTGCCGCTAACTCGTGAATCTTCTGGTCCAACCACTTTTCAATCTCCTTCTTGGTCAGATTCCAGTGATGCAGCATCACACATCTCTTTCAAGTAGATGTTGGTCTTGGAAATGGAACCATTTTTTGGCTTAGTGGGTCCTGATTCAGGTTCAGAGTTAGTTGTACCAACCAACAAATCCCTACACTACTGGCCCTTTCAGAAACAACCCACGTAGCGTAGGCAACAGCCTCACTCGAAGCAGTATGGGGGGATGCTAGAACCAAGTTTATGCATCCAGAGAGGAGTGCGATGTCTTTTAGTTCCCTAGATCTGCCTCCACACAGATCTATAATCCCCTAGGGCTCGGTACTGCAACTATAATAAGTCAATCTTCAGACCTTTGTGAAGGTCTACGATCAACCTTTGTAGACCTTTAACAGTTGATTTATCCACTTACGTGCATTAGAGAACAATCCTCAATTAGTGTTCGTGCAGATAAGCTTACGTTATTAATAAACATCAGATAATTTATCAGGTTATTCGCAAAATTACATAAACATAATTGCGTACATCATTTAACATTTATTCACTAGAATCGTGCACCATTAGATCAATATTTCATAAACACATTATTCATTCACGACATATATCATCAATAGAAGTAACAAAGATAAACAAATATGCACAATATTTCTTCAGTACCTTTCTTTAATGATCTTCACTTCAACTTTATAGACTCAAAACTAGCTTACACACTCAGTTACAGACTCTACTTAGGCCTCTGCACACTCAACTGAAGATCCTTTCTTCTCATATCTGATCCACCTCTTTGCGCTAACACTTCTCTTCTATTAACCCATTCCCTCCAAGATTGTTTCATGCCCGCCTTAGAATCTCTAAGACACACCTATTTATAGACTTTTACATACAATACCATGGTCCGCGGACCATGGGTGGATCTCAAAGGTGACTCAAACTTTACATAAACAAGGTGCTAAAATCCATTTGACTCCTAATCCTCTACGTGCTCCGCATCCACTAATCACAGAGAATTTACATTACTTATAAAAAATACATCAAAACATGGGTTATCTTAACCCCAAAACTAACACAGGGGACCCCATACCAACAGTGACATTACAACAAGTCAAGGAAGATGCGTGAAAGGCTCTAACACATGGAAGGGGGAGTGAGTGAACCCCTTAGAAACATGTGATAGAATGCAGCTTGAAAGGGAACACACGAGTAGAAAGACATCACGAGATGGAAAGAAGGATAATTGATGATCCAAAATTATGGGTTATATCAACAACACACTTCGATAAGATTCATACAAACACATACAGAATAGTCCATATATACATGTGTAAATAAAAACTACATACATGATTAAAGTAACCAGGATAGCCAAAATAAAATAACAACATATGCATAAAATGTGTTGGATCTGTAATATTAAAAGGGTGAAAGATACAAGCATACATACAACCATGACTTCCACTAGCCCCAATAGTGGAACATTACAGTCACTACCACCTGCTCCTCCAAAGATATGTACTAGCTCTACAACATAGACAAGGCAAGGCTCATTAGAATACACTCCAAGCTTTCTCTAATTTATCCCTATAGGAGGCTTGGCTCCCAAAAGCCTGTACAATGAGTTATGAGGTTCTGTAAATAGCAAAGGGTGGGGCGACCCTTGACATTCCCCTTTGTGACTCTTCAACTACCCTCATGACTCTTCAATTACTACATGACTATTACATTCTATAATTGACACTTGGTCTTTCACTTGTAGAACATGTTTACATTACAATCTGCACATGTACCCATGTGAGACAAAATAGGTTTGAGTAAGCCATGCAAGACATCACTGAGACTTGGAAAACTATGGGAATATTAACTCTTTGACATCCTCACAATGATCGATGGTGGCGAAATGATGCCAAGATTGGTAGTTTGTTATGGTGTCCACATGCTCTATAGCATCATCCTTTTCAAATCAAACTCTTTCCCCTGTTTCATCTGGGTACACTAATTTGGCACCTCTGTCCAACTTGTCAGATAACGTGCATAGTGTCTGCGTTCATCTACAAGTGTGTACTGGCGGCTACACGCATCAACTGATCAAAGTACATGTCCAAATCCAATCTAAATTGGTTCTTTGAATTCACCTCAATGAGTGTGCCAATGACATCCATGCTCCTAAACACCAATGCATGTAAAGCCTATAAGCTGGTGTTGAGCTTTGGGAGTTCCTCATAGTTTCGAATTTGACTCCGGATGCATACCATCAACTCTACCACCTTTTGCTTCATCATCTTTGGCAAGCGTAATGGGGCTCCTTTGTACCTCATTGTCGATATTTGCATGTGATTGATAGTAGTGCGTTGATCTGACAAGATGCATTCTCTCCTAGCACAACGCTACTGCCAACCATTGAGATGGATAACTGACTTTTGCACGGTGATGAATTTGAAGTACATTTTGCGCATGACTGTCGTGAGAGATGATACTTCATCTAGTATCACTCTCCTCACCTCTGCTCTGGCCAATGTTGTAACCTTATCTGCTCCCTAATTGGCTGCTTGTAACTCCTTAGCCATGTGTTGGTTCTCAACTATCAAGAATATAACACTCAAGCTGGTGGCTTCATCATATGCTCTTGTAGCTTCAACCAATGTAGCTAGATGTCTGTGCACATCAGACATGATCACTCACTCTTCAAACTACACACTAGATACATGGAAATACAGGGTGGGAACTATGCACAACTGCATAACTCTATGTTGTAAATTTTCAAAAGATATGTTGTGAATATTCGCCTTCGGATTTTCTTCAAGAATTTCAGTGTCTCCTTGATCGCTTGGGACTTTCTCTGCTTCCAGATCTAGTGAAGCTAGTGGGCTGACCTCTTGGTTTTGAGGCATAAGGTTAATATCCTGATTTGACTTTGGCTAAACCATATCTGTTTCCATCTGCTCCAGCATTTGTTCAATCTCTTAAGAAAAGTCATGCTCTTGTGATTGCTCAGCATGACTAATTTGTGCCAGTTGGTTGGATGACTCAATAAACTGTATGGGCACAGTTTCATCATTATGTACATGTTGCACCTCTTATTGTTCCTGTTCCTGTTGCACTTCCTTCTCTCTTCTACGCAGATCTTGTTCTTCCCTGAGTTTCTACTTCAACTCCTACAACTCCTTTTCTGCTTCCTCTAGCTTCTGCGTCTCCCTCTTCCTTTGTGTGACCCTTCTGTTGTGTTGTCACCTCTTAGCCTCAATCTACAAATATGCTCTCAACACAAGTGGATTTTCTTTGAAATTGCAGCCTTTCTCCGTCTCTGTGTTGTCAACAACCTTCCTCTTGCCTTTTTCATGCACAGGTCTTCTACCCTTTGTTGCTGCTAATGATGCTGCTCAAGATGTTGCTACCTTCTACTGTGCTACCGCTCTGCAACTATGATGACTGGTTCATTGAGCCTTGAGAAGTGACACCTGTATCTCCATGGATCTTCCTCATGCCAATGACATGCCCCATGGATCCAAGTGTGTTTCATTCTCGCATAGTGGTCCTTCACTAAGCAATGTAGGTCATACAGATTAAAACTTCTGGTACCAAAGGTGAATCTATTGAATTCCTCTGTTTCAACCTCAACATGCTTAAGATTCCGGATCTCATACAACCCAATCCAAAAAGGAAGAGTGGGCCAAGGTGCCTTCTTCTTCCTGTTCAATCTTGTGGACAACCCTGTCGATATGTGATAAGACACTTCTTGCATGATGAGCTTATCCATGGCAGACTTTGGTAAAGCATGCAGAGCCTTCTTCGTGTTGTACATTTAGATGAAGGTGCCAATGTGCAAGGCATACCAATCTTCTATGTCAATCAATTCCTCCATTTATTCTTGCAACATACAAGGTGGATCCTGCTCAAAGATCATCCTATATACCGAGTTGATGAAGTGGTTTAATAACTACATGATAACTCCATAGAAGCTGCATTCGGAGAACAACTTGCAATAAGTGTGCACAAAGATTTTCGAAGGTGTCCATGCCTAACCTAAGCTTGGGAACTATTGATGGGCACAAACTGCATCATGTATGTAAGAAGACATGTATAGCTTCATTTGCTATCCCTTAGGAGGATGTCGAGCTTCTATTACCCGTTCCTTCAACCTGAAAGCCAACATGTCAGACCAGTTGAAAGGTCTTCCTTCACTTCCAATTTGATCCAACATAATCTCCTAAATTTGTGGGAAGGTTTATGTGTCGTATAAGTGGCATGCAAAGATGACCAAGAGCTTATATGCCTTTCATAGTATCCTTTTATTGTACACTTGGTTGGGTATTCTTGAACTTGGATTGTGATTTCACCCAACTCTTCAAGATGCCTCTTGAATTTGCACGGCTGCTGGGTCTGGTGAAGGGTGTATCCATCGTGATCACTGGCTACAGCAAGTCATACATTTCCTAATAGTCCTTTGCCCTGAAGGTAGCAAGTTGTGTACCACTGACACTACTAAACACCATTATCTCTGGATCAGTATGTGAGACAATCTAGTTGATCATGTACGTGCATGGGAATGCGGGATACCTGCATGCAATCAAGTACAAGACAGGCTTGTGTATGTTGACATAGACCCTACGGTCTTCCAAGTTCTCTTGAAATGTGACTAAAATGGTTTCACTAATGTCCTATCATTTCATATTGATCTCCTTCTCTATGAACAACTTGGTGTCATCATAGATAGGCAAGCTCATAGACACTTGCTCAACTGCATCTCCAATTGCACTCTCAATAGTGTACTTTGACCTTGCTCTCTTGAAAGCCATTGTACTTGTATTTCTGAGAGACTGATGAACACCTGTGATACCTGGAGATAGAGAAACACTCATGGAAAGTACAATGTCATTTGAAAACCAAAACAACTTGAGGAATGGCATGCAACACACATAGGTGACTGACTAGAAAGATTACACAAATTTCATGAGATGCTAGGAGATTGACTTCCAAATTTGTGCAAAGCATAGTCTAGACAATTAGCAAGTTGACTGACTACTAAAACCACGCAATGCATAATCCAACTTGGCGTGTTGAGGATTGAAACTGCGCAATGCACAGTTTTAGTCAGCAATGACTGCAACACAACAAATTGCATTTACGTAATTTTTGGGGCCAGCAGGGCACTACCTCTCAGAATAAGTGGTATGGCATTCAAGATATGTTGGTCATGTTTTCAACATATGAATATAATGTAAATGCTACATTGATATGTGTTATAAAGATCCATGGGAAACAATTATTTTGTTGGTTTATTGGTGTCATTGAATAATGAGGATGGTGTTCCCCAAGGGGGAGGGTTATGTAATAACCCCGATTAAAAATCCTTGTAATAAAGTTAATAAAGGGAAAATGATAGCCAAGGTCATGGGACACATATTCCAAGCTGAATGCTCGGAAAAAAACATAGTGATGGAATGAATTGTGATTAATTAATGGCTATGGAAATTGGAAAAGGTAATGGAAAAGGAAAAGGGGCATGAATTGGAATTTTATTTATGAAAATAACAGAAATTAGGAGAAAAGGAAGGTGAAAGGTCATAAAATTGCATGAGGAGGAAAATTGAAAGAAAATAGAGGAAAATGAGGAAAATATATGCCTCAATGATAAAAATGTTTCTAAGGATCAATTCACAATCTTTTATTAGTTTTAGCTTGGAGAGCTATTTTATTCTTTCTCTCTCATACTCTTACATACTTAGAGTTTTCTTGGAACACTCTTGTAGTATTTTTAGCATACATCTATGAAGTAGGAAAGTGTTCCCTCTATGGATAGAGGCAACCCCTCTAGCCCTAGAGTGGGTCTAGTCATAACAAAGACAAAAAGGAAATTGATTCCCTTAAATAGTAATCGTTGGAGGCCTACCTCAAACTGGTGATTGATGACATTCCGTTGCGCTGCTCCAGCTTCCGTTTCTTTCTCCTCAATGAGAAATCAACCTGAAACACCACAAGAAAACAACAGAGCACGTAACCGAGAACAACAATGATCTATTTAGTTATAAAGTTGAAAAATCATAAGCTATCAAGTAAATTGTACACAAGATATAGGAAATCATCATTGATTGTATTAAAATGAATCAAGAACAAAGTTTACAACCAAGTCTTGACATCACAAGTCTTCTCGGAGGGTCCAGCTAGTATGTTTCTTCAAGCATTCACTCTCAAGAATGGCTCTCCCAAATAGACAATATCTCTCTCTCACTCATAAGCTTTAATGCAAGGTTAAGGAACTCCACAACCTCTTACCAAACTATTAGCAATCCCACACTTGTCACACTCACACCAAAGCTATCTACTAAACTCAAAAGAACTAGCAGCTCTGTCCAACTAAAAGAACTAGCAGATCATAGCAATGGTGAGTGATTTTATAGGAGAAGGAGTCTCCATGAAATGAGGGAGAGGGAGCTTATCCTCAAGGGAGGTTGCACAAAAGACAAAACCACCATCCCAGAGGAGGAAGGGCGACCCAAACTAACCCAACAACCAGCTCTAGAGACATCCAGAAGGCTGAATGTTTGAAAAAATTCGCCCAATCTGGATCGTTGCTAGCCATGAACTAAGTCTCAGCGACGACATCGCAAGGAGGAAATGCATGCAGACCAATTGTCGCGATAAATAGTTGGTAGCTTCACACCAGGGCCTAAAATTTGACCATCGAGGGAAATAGGTGTACACTTATGACGATGTCGTGATGAGACTGTTTATGACAAGAGATCGCCGCGTATATTAAAGGCTTACTCACAATGAGGCAGAAACTTAGGGAATAAGGGTCAACTTTCAGCATCAGAGAGCATTTGCTTAATCTTCTTACATGAGTGGGAAGATATGAACATGTTTATTTGATACATGACATAGTAGATGGACTAAGATGAGGACTGTGACAAATTACTGTGTAACAGATGCCCCCTAAGGCATGAAGCCCGAGAGAGTGCGAGGGGTGAAAATGCTTTACGAAACCATGACCGAACTGTAACACCACTTTGAAGAACCCGCAAGCGCAAGTACAACTGATATCTCTGACAGTGAAATACATGTAATCCAGGCATGGGCGCAGCCATCCAAAAGACATATGAAACTTGGTCTGTGGTATGGATGCAGCCACCCAGTTGATAAAACTATATATAATGATAAGGTTATAGTCACAACCATCCAATCAAAGAGTCATGTATGTAATCATGAACCAATCCATGCAGCCTGAACATAGGTAAGCTTAGTCCAGGTTCTTGAAACCCTAACCGATCTTAGTACAAATTCTAGCTATGCAAACAAATGTGCTGAAGTCGACCATGATACAAAGTCGCTTGATTACTGGTCAGTGATGAAAACTATTAACAAGAGCGAGAGAAACCACCAATAATGACACCATAGCACGTCTCTAGCCTAGAACTTTAAATATTGTGCATTAAATTCCAATGCATTATTAAGTTCATTCAGTTAATTTTAGAGTTGATCTTGGATTCAGTTTCAGTTTCAGGCCCTACCGAATGTATCTCAACAATTCCTAGGATGCAGCTACAATGAGTAAAGCATCAATCATTTCGACGAACACCTACCTAAAGGAGGGTAGAAAGCTCATTCATAAGGGAATGCAAACACTAAGAAACACAATGCATCAATACACTAATCTCATGATGCATCAATACTACTAATGAAAGATTTAAAATTCGCTTTCCAATTTCTCAAACATGAAAATTCGTAATGCAAATATACTTTCACTTTCATATGCTAAATGAATGCAATCTTTTAATTTTTTGTTTGTTTTGAATTTAAAGAGACAAACAAGAAAGTGTGAACTGATCGATCCAAACAATTGTGATCTATGATTGGTAGTGAAGAAATCGAATCAACATAAAAAATTGGTTCAATAATCGACACTAAAAATTAACCAGCAAGAAAACAAACAGTGAAAAAGCCTCAAGAAAATCAATAAGATGGTTGCGGATGAACCTTGGATAGACAAGCAACCTAGAAAAATTATTGAAAAACTTGAAAGAGCTATGTCACAATGTCTACAAACACAAGATTCACTCAATGAAACCAAAGAGACAGTACCTTTAACCAAAAGCAATTAAGACAAGCTGATGGATGAGAGGAAAAAAACAGGGGATAAATAAGATTGGTGAATTCAGGAGGTGAAGCTGTAAAAACAACTTACACAGGGATCATCACAGGTATAATAACCAACAACTAGTGACGATAAGCCAATAGTTGCAACAACAGAGCAACATCGTCGTGGGAATACACCTATCTTCCACGACGTGCCTATTTTAGGAATCACCACGACTGTACGACAAGATTCAGCGAAAAATAGGTTTACAAAATGGAGACACAGCAATGTCGGCACGACTGTCAAGATTCTTTTAGAAATGAGCTCCAAAACAAGGGAAAACAAGTGAAAACTCTAAAACAAACACCAGACTATTCTTCCAGATAGTAAGGTGAATTCCTAGATCGACCCAATTAACCCAAAAAACAGATGGTTTAACCCAAAAATTCAAGAGACACTAAATCAAAACCAAACAAAAGCAAACAAGAGAACAAACATACAAAGGACTCCCTAGCTGAGTTGCCAACTTGTGAATTAGGAAAGTGTTCCCCCTACAGATAGAGGAAACCACTCTAGCCCTAGAGTGGGTCTAGTCACAACAAAGACAAAACAATAACTGATTCCATTAAATAGTCATCGTTGGAGGCCTACCTCAAACCGGTGATTGATTACATTCCGTTGCACTGCTCCAGCTTCTGTTTCTTTCTCCTCAATGAGCAATCAACCCGAAACACCACAAGAAAACAACAGAGCACGTAATCGAGAAAAACAATGATCTATTTACTTATAAAGTCAAGAAATCATAAGCTATCAAGTAAATTGTACACAAGCTATAGGAAATCATCATTGATTGTATTAAAATGAATCAAGAGCAAAGCTTACAACTAAGTCTTGACATCGCAAGCCTTCTCGGAGGGTCCAGAGAGTATGCTTCTTCAAGCATTCACTCTCAAGAATGGCTCGCCCAAATAGACAATATCTATCTCTCACTCACAAGATTTAATGCAAGGTTAAGGCACTCCACAACCTCTTACCAAACTATTAGCAATCTGACACTTGTCACACTCACACCAAAGATATCTACTAAACTCAAAAGAACTAGTAGCACTGTCCAACTAAAAGAGCTAGTAGATCATAGCAATGGTGGGTGATTTTATAGGAGAAGGATTCTCCATGAAATGAGGGAGAGGGAGCTTATCCTCAAGGGAGGTTGCACAAAAGACGGAACCACCATCGTAGAGGAGGAAGGGAGACCCAAACTAACCCAACAACTAGATCTAGAGACATCGAAAAGGCCGAATGTTTGAACAAATTTGCCCAATTTGGATCATCGCTAGCCGTGAACTAAGTCTCAACGATGGCATCGCAAAGAGACAATGCATGCAGACCAATCGTCGCGATAAATAGTTGGAAGCCTCGTGTCGAGCCCTAAAATTCGACTGTCATGGGAAAGAAGTGTACACCTGCGATGGTGTCGCGATGAGACTGTTTATGATAAGGGATTGTCGCATATATTAAAGGCTACTTGTGACGAGGCAGAAACTTAGGGAATAAGGGTCAACTTTCAACATTAGAGAGCATTTGCTTAATATTCTTACATGAGTGGGAAGATATGAACATGTTTATTTGATACATGACGCAATAGAGGGACTGAGATGAGGACCATGACAAATTACTGTGCAACAACATTGGATTTGGAGAGAGAAGGAAAAGGAAGAGTAGGAAAGCACAATGGGACAATGGGATCAATGACTACAACATGTTTTATTTGCAGGTATCGATTTGCATGTATGATTTCCTTGCTAGTTTTTGAATGCATGGAATATGCATGTGGTTGTTTGGTTATGATCTATCATTGGCATGGAGGATTTCCTAGATTGAAAGTGGTTTTCATATCCTTTCCATTTCGTGGTTAGCCATGGTGTTCTGTGTTTCCCACTTGATTTTTTTTTATTGGTTCTCATGTTCCTTGTGGTTATGGGTTGATTTATTAGTTCCTGGAGCCTTGGTTGTACAAACACTCTGGAAGTCATGGAACCTCTTGGGTTGAGTTACTAGTCCTGGAAGCCTTGGTTGGAAAAATTATCTGGATCCCTTAGTGGGTTGAGTTACTAGTCCTGAAAGCCTTGGTTAGACAAACACTCTAGACCCATGTGGCAACTGTGGCTTGAGATACTAGTCCTGGAGGATGTTCGTCCATGAGGTGGAATCACTGGCTGAGGGATGAGATGTTTTGGCCTCTAGAAGCCATGGTTTGGTTTTACTTGGTTCATTCCATGAGATCCCACATTCATTCTTTGAATATGGCATGGAAGTGATTGGATGAAAAAGAGATTCGGTTCTACCCAATCTATGGTTGAGAGGTACATTGAACTGCGTACCTTGCTTGGTTTTTCCTATGTTAATAAGAGCTATTTTCATCTTTTATTTCACATTGAGTATTTTTACTTGTTATAATGTGGCTTTGATGGTTGTTCTATCACTGTTATAATTTTGGTTATATGTTGGTTATAAACATGGTTTTATGACATAATTTAGTTATGTCTCTCATCATGTTTTGATTGGTAAATGAATGGCTAATGAATATATTACCTAATGGATGATAATGTAGCTATTGTGAGAGGGAATCAAACCTTCTTGATGATTCTCAGATAAGTATGAGACCCTTATGTTCAAATATGTAATTATGACATGTAGACTACATGTTCACTATGTTTTTGACAAAATTCATGTCATGTTTAGGCCTTGTTAGCTCAAGTTCTTGTCTAAGTTTTGCATCAATGAATTCTTCCTTGTGTCATTTATCATTATGGAAAGTTATTTAAAGTTCTGGGCAGAGGTCTAGATCCTAGCCCTGAAAAGTGGCTCAGATCTCAGGTTCACATGCACAAAACTGGGTAATTTAGACTGTTGTCACTAGGAGGAAGGGTTATCCATGCAACTATAGGCTTGCAATCATTGTCATCCCTTATTATGTAAGTGGCTAGAAGTCCAGGTGAGTGAAAAAGCATGTTAGCTCAGGGTTTGGGCAACTAGAGTGGTTGGTTGGCTCCCAGGGGTCCTACAGCTCCTCATGAAGGTTAGCAAGGTTTTATTCTATTGATTCCACTTACTTAATTATACCTAGGAGATTGAGTCAACCTATGGTAAATATTATTCACATATTTACCTTGGTGGACTGGTGAAATTGGGAAAGTGTGGGAGGAGGGTTGATCTGATAATCACCCTATGAGTGACACCAATTTAAAGTTTATTAAACAAAAGGTATTACAGACTCATGTGCCGATGTGTGTTCTGTGTTATTTAAGAAATGAATCGATCAGATTGCTAATAAACAGACATTTAAATGGAAAGACAATAGAGAAATACAGTAAGCAACCACAAAGACACAAGAAATTTTAATAAGGAGTTCACCCTATTCTCCAGGGCTACCTCTCTGATCCAGCTTTCGGTGGTGGCCTTATTTTATTGGGTCTTTGAGCAGAGAATTACAATGTAGGGACTCAATATGAGTTCTCCTGAAGCACGTTTGCTTGGCAGGGTGGTACTTGGATTCCCCAAGCCACTGGAGTACACAAACTCTTCTTCTTCCTACTAGCTGTGTGACCTTCTGGTCTATAGTGAAAGGAGCCAAATGGGATGCTCGATCCAGACAAATTCCTCTATGGGATGGCTTGAATCTCTCAAGCTCTCTAGTGCTCAATGATGCCACTGGTCAACTCGACCCTTTGTCTATCTCTGATTTCGCTTAACTGCCTCTTCTCTAGTTTTTGTCTCTCAGTGTTCAACTGTGTATTATGTTTTACTGTTCATGGCTTTTAGTCATTCAAACCCATGCCCGTTCGGTTCCTCTTCCACCTCTATCGATTCACCTTCTGCAGCTGCGCTTGGAGTTCCGTGTTTGGCGTCAGCATGAATGCTCAAGGTGTGGCCATGTTTCCCCATCTGAACATTGCCAGCCTGCTCATCGGTTCGTTTCTTGAGTTACATCATGGATGCATTCTTCCTCCACTGTGGTGGTCAAATGGACCTCAAATCTTCGCAAATGCAGCTTAATCCTCGATCAATTCCCCTTCCTCCATTGAGCGTAATCTTAGCCATTGGATCTGGGTCCCCCAGATCCAACGTCATACGCACATCCCACACGGTTGACCTGCTCGACCGATAACGCACGATCAACGGTGGTTTTCTCTCACCTCCACCGCCACGCGTCGATCGCTAAGTGCGATCGCTCCACTTTCTTCAAAATTGTTTACCATTTGAGGGCGCCTTAATCAATACTACCGGTTTCTAGAGCATGGGTCCAACCTTGTACGATTAGCGCTTTGGCCTTTCCTGCCAGCGGTTCTCTGGTTCACCATGTGTCCAAATGCTTGGGCTTCCCCCATTTTGGCCCTGTTCGCCCAGCGATGCGTGATTAGAGCATCAAAAATCACCTCCTTTTCCTAATCTGGGGCTCCCAGGGGCTACTTTGACCTCCTGTGTAGTCTATATGGTCCTCGGTCAATGCGCTTCGACCGGGATCCTCGTTGTTCCACGTTGGCTGCCATTTCCACTGGTTCAAGTTGTTTTTGATCGCTATTTTTGGAATTTTTAGAGATTTTCCCCGACCTCATACAATCATGGTTCTTTGTCAGTCTTTGATTGATTCAATTCAGATCATGACCTTCCTACTGAAAGAGATTTTGGACCACCAAAAGTTGGTTTTCAAGCATTGACTAAGTGAGGGTATTGCTTTCTCACTTGTCCAATCTCAATCCACTTCGCACTGCTTGGCTTCGAACCTTTGAGCCCAATCCTGAGGTATTCCACTTGTCCACTGTGCATTGTCCTTACCTTCTTGTCTAGCACTATGTCTTCTTGTAATTCATTAAGATATTCAGGTAGCAGGTCATCAACAAGAGGTAATTGACTCTACTCTTCAGGGTCCTCAATCATTGAAGGTTCAAACAACCTCAAGCAATTTGCATTTACGACTGAGTAGATGTGCATGTAAGCTGGTAGATCAAGGCGAAAATCATTTTCACCAATCTTCTCAAGTATCCTGAAGGGTCCATACCTAATAGGTTTTAGCTTTTTACCTTCACCTTGCATCCTGTCCTTGCTAATATATAGCCAAACTTGGTCTCCAACTTGAAAACTATGCTCCATCTGATGCTTATTGTGCCTAGCCTTGTACTTGGCCTGGATCTTTTCCAGTTGTTCCTATACTTCCTGGTGGATCTCGTGGATCTGTTCAATGAACCTAGTTGGCTTGTCCACATCATTGTGTCTATCAACCATGGTATCTTTACCAAAGACAAAATCTAAAGGAGACCTTGGTATGAAACCAAAAAAAGTCTCAAAAGGAGATCTCTATGTAGAAGAGTGTTTGGCTTTATTGTAAGCATGTTGCACATGACAGAAGTGTTCATCCCAAAGCTTAGGGTGTTTGCTGCAATATCCTCTCAGTAAGTGGATCACTGTCCTATTAACTAGTTCTGTTTTGCCTTCTGTTTGTGGATGAAACGTTGTGCTTTTATTTAATTTGGTGTCCATTAGTTCCCACAGACTTGACCAAAACTTCCCCACAAATCAGGTGTCTCGATCAGATACAATAGAAGTGTGTAATCCAAAATGAACCCATACATGTTCTGAGAACAATTTTGCAGTTTGTTCAGTTCTAATTTGTTTACTACAGGGTATCAAAATACACATTTTGTTGAACCTATCCACAACAACATATAGATAATCATGACCTTTCCTAGATTTAGGAAGTCCTCCAACAATATCCATGGAAATGCTTTCCCAAGGGTGAGAAGGAACTGGCAATGGAGTATATAAGCCTAGTTTTCTATTGTTGGGCTTGCTTTTAGCACACATAGCAAATCCTTTTACACATCTAGAAACTGTCTCACTCATTCTCGGCCAATAGCAGAACCTTTACAGCTGTGTAACTATTTTACTTACCCCAAAGTGACTTGATATCAGAGAAGTGTGTGCTTCCCTAATTATCTTTACTCTCTCAGTTTGTGGAATGTAGAGTTTCTCACAATGATATAAGAGTCGGTCCTTCATGTGATAGTCCAATTCTTCTATTCTTTTGCCTTGACTCAAAGTTGGATATACATCTTTAAAGTCCATGTCCTGAGCATACTTATCTATGTAGCTTTCATGTAGCACAGAATTATGCTTAAGTATGGTAGATCCATTTATAATGGGTCTAGATAACATGTCTGCAACCTTGTTATGTATGCCATTTTTATATTTGATGACTAAGTGAAACTGTTGTAGAAAACCCATCCATCTGTAATGTCTTGATTGCTGCAACTTAGTTTGGGAGTGTAGATATTGAAGTGGTTGATGATCAATATGTATTACTATCTCTTTTCCCATTAAGTAATGTTTCCACTTTTTTACACTCTGAACTAATGCATACAACTCCTTATCATATGTAGGATAGTTAACTACTGCAGGATTAAAAGCCTCAGAATGATAACGTATCTATTTACCATGTTGTGTCAACACTGCTCGCATAGAATAGTCACTGGCATCAATTTGGATATCAAATGGTCTTTGGAGACCTGACAGTGCTAGTACCGGTGCTGTACTAATCTTTTCTTTCAAGGTGTCGAAGGATTTATGTTGTTTGCCTTCCCACTGAAAGACCTTGTTCAATCCTGTCAAGCCATGTAAGGGAGCTGCAATTGAGGAAAAATTTGAAATGAACTTCCTCCAATATTTTTATGCTCCTAAGAAGCTTCTCGCTTCTGTAGCAGACTTGGGTTTAGGCCAGTTTACAATGACTGCCACTTTAGCGGGATCTATTTTCAATTCAGCTCCCCCTACTATGTGACCCAAATAATTTAGAGAGGTTTTTCCAAATTCACATTTGGAGACTTTAACATAAATTTTTTCTCTTTTCAAAACATCTAATGTCTGCTTAACATGCCTTAAATATTCTTCCCATGTTTTACTAAAAATCATAATGTCATCCAGATACACAATAACAAAATCATCAAGAAAAGGTCTGAGTACATCATTCATTAATCTCATGAAAGTAGCAGGAGCATTGGTTAAGCAAAAAGGCATAACCAACCACTCATACAATCCCTGCTTTGTTTTGAAAGCAGTCTTCCATGCATCTTTCTCTACAACTTTGACCTAATGGTATCCACTATGCAAATCTAGCTTGGTGAAATAAACAACTTCCTTCAATTGATCTAAAAGATCATCTATGCGAGGAAGGGGATAACAATTTTTGATTGTTATCTTATTCAGTTCTCGGTAGTCAATGCACATTCTCCACGAGCCATCTTTCTTTCTCACCAAAACAATTGGTGACCCACATGGTGATGTGCTAGGCCTGATGAACCCTTTATTGAGCAACTCCTGCACCTACTTCTTGATTTCAACATTCTCTAAAGTAGAAAACCTGTACATCCAAATGAGGTAATGGAACATCTTTCTACAAAATAATATCATGTACTATTCCCTTTTTGGGTGGCAAACCTTTAGGTTCTTGAAACAAGACATCATATTCTGAAACAATCTTTTCTATATCAACTTGTTGATCAGCATTATAGCCCTCAAATACATTTGTTTTGTCAGGTTTCTTTTCCTTTACAACCATCAGTAGGAACTGTTTGCATGAATTTATCATTCTTTTCATCTGTCTTGAGTTTATTGGAGTATAATTATTCTTGAGCTTGTGAGCTCTTACAAAGTATTCGATTCCACCTTTAACAAGTAGATACTTGTTCTCAGCTCTATAGAAAATAGCCTTTCTATCATACAAGTAAGGACTTCCTAAAACCATTCCACATATATCCAAAGGAATTACATCTAACTCAACCTCATCTACAAATGCTGACCAAAAAGAAAACTTGAGTTTGCACTATCTAGTCACTTGTAGTTGTGCTTTATCATTCAACCATCCTAATGGGTATGGTTTCTTATGAGGTGCAGTTGCTAATCCCAATTTCCTTACAATTGCTTCAGAAATTAGATTTACTTGTGAGTCACTATCAAACAAAGTATCAATCTTTTGATTTTTGGAAACAACTCGAGTATGGAAAAGCTCATGCCTTTTTTTCTCATGTTCTTCATTAGTAACAGATTGAGCATAATTACTAATAGATGCTTCAGAATTATTACCTTTCATACCTATGGCTACAATGATTGTTCATCTCCCGAGTCTGACCCCAAATCTTTCTGAATAGTTGCAGCAGTCTTCTTATTCTTACCCTCAGACTTCTTAGGTCTCAGCTTTGCATGTAGAATCCAATAGTGCTCAACATCATGCCCATCCTTTTTACAGTGAGTGCATGAAGCTTTGCTTTTCTGTTCAGTGTTAGCCTTTCTTACTTTCCACTTTTGCTTTCTTTTCTCCTTGCTCTTACTTACAGTGGGTTGGGATGGTCCCCCAACTTCTGGATTTCCATTCTTTCCTCTAGCTTCTAGATGAGTAGCTTGTACAGATACCTCATCTATACTAGTGGGATTAAACATGAGGATGGTATGCCTCATGCAGTTGTGTAGAGCACCAATGTACTTCAAAAGAGTTTCTAGTGAGTCTAATGAGATACACAACATCAATGCTCTCTTTCTGAACTCTTGAGTATACCCTTGTACACTTTACCCTTTCAACTGCTGAAGAATTTTCCAACTCATCATGGCTTGTTGCATGTAGGTCAATGGATAGAACTGCTTTTTGATTGCAGCAACAAATTCACTCCAGACAAAGATGGTCTTACCATGCTTCTTCATATCAGCATGGGTTTTGCCTTCCCACCAAACCAAGGTAGTGCCTCCTAGGGGTAGGCTTGCCAACTGAATCTTACTCTTGTTTGAGTCTATGTTTTGTACCCTAAAATATACATCAATTTGTCTAATCCAATTATCCAACTTTTCAGCATTTAGCTCTCCATCATATATACGCAAATCAAATTTAACATCTAACTTAATCAAAGATGCTTTCTTATTATGCACATGGCTATTAGGAGGTGTGAGAAAGCTTTCCTCTTTCCCCTTTCCTTTTGAGTGGTCATGGGAATGAGACTCATCTTTTTCTTTATCTTGTTTAGAACCTGATGAATCTTCATCCTTATGGTTTCTAAAGTCCCTATACATTTCTTCTACCATAGAATTTATAGCCAGGAAACTTTCTATGAATTGAAGGTCTGGCTCCATAGAACCTTCCTCTGACATTGTCTTCCAAGGATAGACTCTCCCAATTTCAAGATTAGTTTCCACCAACTCTCCTTCTCCTAATCTGAGCTTTGATCTAGTGAGCATTCATAGCTAAACCAACACAAGCTTGTCTAACCTTACGGCCTATTGCTCTGATACCACTTGATCTAATAATCACCCTATGAGTGACACCAATTTAAAGTTTATTAAACAAAAGGTATTACAGACTCATTTGCCAGTGTGTGTTCTGTGTTATTTAAGCAATGGATCGATCAGATTGCCAATTCACAGACATTTAAATGGAAAGACAACAGAGAAATACAATAAGAAAACACAAAGACACAAGAAATTTTAATAAGGAGTTCACCCTATTCTCCAGGGCTATGTATCTGATCCATCTTTCATTGCTAGCCTTATTTTATTGGGTCTTTGAGCAGAGAATTACAATGTAGGGACTCAATGTGAATTCTCCTAAAGCATGTTTTCTTGGCAGGGTGGTACTTGGATTCCCCAAGCCACTGAAGTACACAGGCTCTTCTTCTTCCTACCAGCTCTGTGACTTTCTGGTCTATAGTGGAAGAAGCCAAATGGGATGCTCGATCCAGAAAAATTCCTCAATGCGATGGCTTGAATCTCTCAAGCTCTCTAGTGCTCAATGCTGCCGCTGGTCAGCTCGACCCTGTGTCTATCTCTACTTTTGCTTAACTGCCTCTTCTTTGGTTTCTATCTCTCAGTGTTCAACTGTGTATTATGTTTCTCTATTCATGGCTTTTAGTCATTCGAACCCATGCCCGTTTGGTTCCTCTTCTGCCTCTGTCGATTCACCTTCTGTAGCTGCACTTGGCGTTCCTTGTTTGGCGTTAGAATGAATGCTCAGGGTGTGGCCATGTGTCCCCATATGAACAGCGCCAGCCTACTCGTCGGTTTGTTTCTTCAATTACGTCATGGATGCGTTCTTCCTTCATAATGGCAGTCAAACGAACCTCAAATCTTCGCAAGCGCGGCTTAATCCTTCATCAATTCCGCTTCCTCGATCGGGCACAATCTTAGTTGTCTGATCTGGGTCCCCCAGATCCAACGTTGTACACACGTCCCTCGCGGTTGACCTGCTTGACTGATAACGCGCGATCAATGGTGGATTTCTCTCACCTCCGCCGCGACGTGTCGATCGCTAAGTGGGATTGCTCCACTTTCTCCAAAAGTTTACCATTTGAGGGCGCCCCAATCAATACCGTCGGTTTCCAAAGTGTGGGTCCCGCTTTGTATGATTAGCACTTTGGCCTTTCCCGCCCGTAGTTCTCTGGTTCACCATGCAACCAAGTGCTCGGGCTTCCCCCATTTCGGCCCTATTCGCCCAGTCGCGCATCAAAAATCACCTCCTTTTCCCAATCTAGGGCTCCCAGGGGCTACTTTAACCTCCTGCACAGTTTCCATGGGCCTCAGTCAATGCGCTTTGACTGGGGTCCTCGTCGTTCCACGTTGGCTGCCATTGCCACTAGTTCAGGGTGTTTTTTATTGTTGTTTTTGGAATTTTTAGATATTCGTCCCGACCTGATATAGTCATGGTTCTTTGCCAGTCTTTGATGGATCCAATTCGGATCAAGGGTGCTACATCTATTTTTGATATGATTATCATGCCAGTTTTGTCTCTGTAGCTAAACTACTTTGGTGTGTAATAAGGTTTTCATTCTAACCTCATAAAGTGCATTTAGTTGTTGTAACCTTTCCTCTTGTGCTTTGTTGATATCCATATCAAAATGTTCTACCATTCTTAGCGTGTTGTACTCAAACTTAATGGATAACAATGCCTTCATTCCATATACTAGCTCATAATGGGTGAACCCATTACTGGTCTTTTAGATGGTTTTGTAGCCCCAAGTGGCCTCATTAAGCCTTTCTACCTAATATTTTCTACTGTTGCTGACTACCTTAGTTAAAGTACTTTCCAATGCTCTATTAGTCACCCGCACTTGCCCATTTTCCTAAGGGTGATATGGGGTAGATTTTCTGTTTTAGATATGGTGTTGCCTCATGATCCCCTTTATCATATTGGAAGTCAAGTGGGATCCTTGATTCATCACTAGTTCTCCTGGGAAACAAAATTTATTAAATTTTCTCTCCCTCAAGAATTCAACAATCTTTTACTTTGTTGCTTCCTTCACTACTTTTACCTTAGCCCCACTTAGTCAAATACTGTGTACACGCAATGAATTACTTCTTTTTCTCAGATGGAGGATCAACAGGGCCTATTAAGTACCTACCCCACTTCTCAAATGGTTCAAAGGTCACCTGAGGCTATAAAGACATTTCATCCCTTTGAGTAGGTTTCCCCACCCTTTCTCATTCATCACATCATGTTGTATATATTTAGTAATCTATATGAATGATAGGCAGGTAGTATCATATCAATAAGATTTTTTAGGCTATTATCTTAGCAACAAAATTCCCTCCACAAGGTCCATCATGACAGGCTGAGAGAATTTAATAAAACTCATATTCCCTCACACATCTCCTCAGGAAATGATCAGGCCCCAACATGAATAAGTTACCCCTAATCCAAGTATAAGGAGCACTCTTTTTGACAATCTTAACTTTTTTTTTTAAAGATAAATGAGGTGGAAATAGGCTTTCAGCTACGAAGTTAGTTATGATAAAAAACCATGGGGATATGAGTGAGATGGAAAAAACATGCTCATCAAGGAGCTAGTCATCCACCATTTCTTCATCCTATGTATAAAGGGTTAGCCTTGAAATACAATCCACAACAACATTTTCCTTCCCTAGTTTGTCAACGATATTTAGATCAAATCTTCGTAACAACTGTAAACATATAGTTGTTCAATAATTTTTATAGTTTTTATTCATCAAGTGATTAATTGTTGTATGAAAAGTATGTACAAAGACTTAATAACTAATGATGCATTGTCTAAATATATTCAAAGAATGTATAAAATATAAAATTTATTTTCCAATTACTATGTAGTTGAGCTACGATTTGGATATATTATTGATAATGAAATAAATGGTGTAAGGAAATTTACCTTCAAGCTACCCTAGTGCTACCCCAACTGCTTTGTGTGTGTTGGTGGGAAAGATTCCCGAGAGCCAGGGTTGAAATATCCAACAAAGAAAAATATGAAAACAATAAAGAAAACTCATGCAAGCATGCCAAACATTTGAATTCCCAAGACTTTGGATAAGAGACGTACCCAGAGGTCCTACATTTGAGGTAGATCCCATAAGGTCTAAACTCACTGCTTCCTCTAAAATGTGCAAACCTGAAAATCAATTACATAAGCATAGAATAATAATATAATTCAAATTAAATACATATAGATATGTTAGATCATCATAAATAACATGATAATTTAATATTCGTAAGATGACAACATATTTCAGGAACAAGACATGAGCTTCTTTATTAATGAATAACAACAAGTACATGAAAGGTACAACCTAATCCAAGCCAAAGGTATTGACAAAATCTTCCTTTGGAGCTATCTAGCCCGAACCAACATATACGTCCTCTATAATAAATGAAAAGGATATGGTAGATAAGAGAATTGAACATATCTGCAAGGAAACAAGAGATTTCTATACATTAGGAGTGAAGGAGGCACAAGAAAAATGTAGACTTGATCTGGGAGAATTTGGGTATAGTATCGATACCTCTCATATGATATCCATTAGGCCTACCCGAGGGGTGTATATATATAACCTCAAGTGTTTTATTTCAATTAGATCACGTGCTCTTGTAGGTGGGATTTTCGTAGAACCTGTAAACCCCGCCCAAAAAATAGATTTTATTTATTTTTTCAAATATTAAAATGTTGGACGTGGATATAATTCATATGAACCATGTATGTACATGTCTTTGTAGTGGGAAAAGTTGTGTATGGATTTTGGAAAATATTTTTTTAAGATCAAGTCAACTCTACAAGGGAAAGGAAGTTTCCCAGTCCATACAAGAGCATTTGGTCTACTGGAGTGTTAAAAGATGTTATAAAAATCTGATGCATCTATGTTGATATGAAAGAGTGAGGTGAAATTTGGAACTCTAAGTGTTACGCAGTAATTTGTCACCGTTGGTCACCGTCCTTGTTACCCTTGCTTTCGCACACTGGAGGACACATTTATGGACCTATGACCAGTGACACAACTTAAAAACACTTGCATTGGATTCTCCTAAGTATGAACTTCAAAATCCCTGAAGACACCTTTTGAAGATTAGCCCAAAAAAATGCCCTTTTTCCATTAGCGCGGGTCCACAGTGTCTAACCCGCGCCAATGGTTCAGTTCCTCCAAAGAGGGCGCGCCCATGGACGCTCTGTCACAGAACAAAGCCCGCGCCACCCAAATTTGGTCATGATTTTTGGCCAGCACGCACTGAAGTGTTTTTTCCTCCATTGCTCATGCAGTTCTCTGGGGAAAAATCCCATGGAAGTGGTCGAGTGTCGTCTTTTTTATCCATGACAACCCAGTTCAAAGGCTATTCTGGGACAATGCCAAATCTTCAGTAGGTGTCCGGATACAATGCATACTTCCTCCTCCTCCATCTATAAATGACTGTCACCCTGCATTGAACCAACAAGTTTTTTGCTAGAGCTAAGGTGAGCTAAGATTATGCTGGATTGATAGTGAGAATTGAGAGCTATAGAGGAGTTATGCTGCCAAAATATTGGGAGAGGAGGTCACTTTGCAAGGCATGTTTAGTTGCTGACCCAGTCAGAGGAGGTTCAACGTCAGGCCTCTTTGGTTGTAATCCTTCTCTTCTTTTATTGAATAATGAACGACTATCATTATGGTTCCACTCACGTGTCTTCTAATGATATTTGAGTTATATCTTGTCTAACCGATATATGATTGCATGTACTGGATTTTACGCTTGTGTTGGATTGTTCTTTGTTTGTGCAGGTGTCTGTACGTGGAGCGTAAGGATAGTGACTGGCCAAAGCTAAAGGACGAGAGCGGTGTTTCTTCTACAACAAATAGCGTTGGATTCCAGGTAGACCGTCCTGATCGATCTTTAAATTATGCAATTAGGAACCTGCGTGTAGCGTGTGTGATTGTTGCTAGACCCATGTTGGGCTAGTGGGATCGCCTCTATCCGCAGAGGGGATTTACCAGTTCAACAATTTGGCGACTCCGCTGGGGATTTGCTTGTTGATTGTTTTTGTATTGTTTGATTTGCAAATTGTGGACGAAGTCTGAAGAACGGCCAGGTAGCCTTCGAAACACTTCTGCTATGCAGAAGTGAAGTAGATCAACGCCACTTCAGTCGATCTCCGGTTCAGTTTACAAACTGGAAAATCTCAATCTTGCCTTGCATGTCATTTTTCTCTCGTTTATTAGTCTGAATAATTTTCTTGATTAGATTTCTTACCATTTTTTTTTACTTGCTGGCTCTGTCTAGATACTAGAAACCAAGACTGGGTCCATCCGTTCTGTCTTTTTCCTGGAAAACTCTGCCAGCGCGTTTTTTCTTTGAACAGTCGCGCTGCTTGGCGCGTGTTTCTCTCAGACAACTCGCGCCAATCTCTGTTTAGCGCGAGTTGCAGACTTACAGTCGCGCCGAATTGGTTAAGTTTTTTGATTAGCTTTTTTGCCAGTCTCTTAAGCTTGGGTCTATGTCTTTTTGCTCTTTTTATACCTCCTGGAAGTCTGTTGGACTGTTATTTGGCTGGTGGTTTTTCCATCCTTCAGTTGTTCGCCTTTGTCCATCGATTTTACATCTTGGCCTTTGTGGCTTTGTTATCGAGCCTTTTTTTGGATTTATGATTTACAGATCCAGTCATTTTATTGATTGATTTCTACATTCTTCTGCTGGTTGTATCAGCTTTACATTTCATGCTGCAAGTGTCTCGCTTTTAGCTTGCTTGTTTTTACCTGACTTCATTGGGACTTAGATTACATAGTTCTTTGAAGATCTTGGTTTTTCTTTGCTTTGCTGGGTTATTGTTCATGTTTCAGATCTAGTTATAGATTCTTTGGAATGAATTATCTGGTTGTGAATATCTCTTGAAATCCATTAAGTGCATTTTACTATTTTTAAAGAAAAGAAAAAAGATTTTTTTGCTTTTCATTAATTAGCAGGTTATGTTAATTTTTGCTTTCAAAAAAGAAAAAAGAAAAGATTTTCCTTTCTTGTTATTAGCTGCATTAGGATTTTTGGGATCGTTTTGTTTGTGTGAACCTCTTAACTCTTCTATAGCTAGAATTCATCCAAACGAAACGAATACAATTCTCGCATGTAGTTGCATTTAGGACATTTCAAGAGATCACATACGGTAAGACCGGAAACTGAGACTTAATCAAAGATAAACTATAAAATTAATTCAATGAACCTAACAACGCATTGAAACTTAACGCTCACATTCTAGAGGTCTAGGTTAGAGACGTGTTCCGGCGTCGTTAAGCCTGGTAGTCTATCGTTGAGTGGTTGGGTGATTCCTCCACGGTGAAATGATAGGTGCCAGTACGGACTGTGCTCCCACGTACCATCGAGTATAAATTGGGAGACCCCTATAGGATTGCAACCTTTGATCCATAGGAAGCCGAGTCTGCCGCCCTACGAACCGTAATGTACTGAACACAACATTCGGGAAGATTGACTGCAGTACGGGAAGTCCTTGGTGATCTTCTGATCGCTAAGGTGTATAAGCAGTTTTACGGTTCGTTTGGCACCCCCTTTTACCTAGATTTCCAGAGTAGTCAGCTTTTGATCCTTTTAAGACTGTCTAACAGAAAAGGTGTAAGTGAGCAGCTTGTCACTTCGTGCTCATTAAACAATTGAAGGAGACTAGAGTCATCTTTTCGTCCTTTTCTCGACTCTTTAAAGATGAAAAGGTCAAGTCAAGTGTCTTAAAAATTTATCTGGCCACGATCACATTACCCAGTTAGATCTTGTGTGCGCTAGCTTGAGTAGGATTTCGTTTTGATATGGCAACCTTTCCAGGATTCATCAACATAAGTTCCCCACCTGAAGGGAATGCTGGTCGTTTCCCTTCTCCTGGAAATGCTGGTGCTCTTTATATGGCAACATTAACCCTTCCGGGGTTAACTGTCGGGTTACCAGTTTGGTTATTTTTAAACTCTGTGGTCCCTACTGTGTCGGCTGATACTCCATCAGTCCCTCCACCTGCACAACATCCTGTTGAACCGAAGGTGGACCCCACCCCTTCGACACCTACTTCAACGTCTCCTTCTTCTGCTTCGCCTGGTGAAAGTCTCGTTTCGAGTACCCAGGTGGCTAACAAGAAGAAGAAGAAGACAAAGAAGAAGAATTCAAACAAGGGAACGGTTACAAACACAATAACGACTACAAGCACAACTGTTGTTCCACCACGGACAACGGAAGACGGACTCCTTCCCACTCCTCTGCACAAGGTTAAGTTTCCTTGCATATTATGCAAGGAAAACCATCTTCTTCGTGATTGTCCTGGTATTCCCAGGATCTTAAGAATATGGTCTCGCGATCCAGCCCGTCCCTCATCGTCCACTGAAGCTCATGGCGATGTTATCTCATCCGTTGGTCATGGCAATGGAAAAGGGAAGATTCGATTCCCCTGCAAATTTTGTGAAGGCAATCATCCCCTTCACCTCTTTCCACTCATGGATAAAGCCTCCATTGTTTTGGAAAGTCTTGCGGCTCCCTCACCCCAACTCCCTGCTGGATATCAACGTCTTTCTGTAGCTGCAGATCGTCCTCCTGCTGACCACAAGATTGGTTTGCACTCCTCTCTTGTTCAGCCTCCTCTTCCTGAACCTGGCTCTAGCCAGCCTGCTCCAGACCAACCGTTGGTCGGAGAGAGTGTCGACTCGGGTTCACCACCCCTCGACCACCCTGTTCTCGAAGAACGTCATGATCATGCTCTTCTTGTCTCATCAGATTCTCTTGAGTCCGCAAACGACCCGCTTATCCCAGCTGCATCTGAGGGTCTTTCTTCGGTTCCGTTCGAGCAAGGGGGCAATCATACGATTCCCCCACCAAGCAGTTCAGCCATCTCCTTTGATTGGAGTCACCTGACCGCTTACCGCCTTCCATCCCATGTGCCTTTCCAGATTACAGTACTTTCCTGTAATATGGCAGTACCTGGCACTCTTCTCGATGAAGGCGCGTCGGTCAGTCTTATGTCGTACACTACTTGGCAAGCCCTCGGTTCCCCGCAGCTCAGGCCGGTCACGCAGAATCTGTTGGCTTTCGACGGAGGAGCATGTCCATCTCTAGGAGTCCTCTCGAAGTTCCCTATTACTTTGGGAGGTAAAACCGTCTATATAGACGTGTTGGTTACCCAAGGGGCCTTAGGCATCAGTCTTCTCCTTGGTCGTGACTATGTTTATGCTATGGGGTCCCTTGTCTCTTCGCTTTTCCGTGTGGTTTTCTTTCCACACGATGGAAGGATTGTGACTATCGATCAATTGTCATTCGTTAGTCCCCCGATGCCTCCTGCGCAGTTGTCACCCCCTCCTGGTTCTCATCCACCGGTTGTCTCTGCCCCACCGCAGGTCAACTATGTGGCTACCTCTCCCATGCCTATATCCAACAATGCCACCATCGTGCATAGTGTTCTGGGGGCATTGGGTCCCGACTTCCAAGACATTGACCTCCCATCGGGAGAGCCACTCTTGGAAGCCCCGACTTTCGGTTCATTATGATGAAGATCGGGCGGAGCATAGTTCATTTCCCTCTGTCAAGCTCCCTAAAAAATGAAATAAGGAATCTCGAGGATAGTTTTGTTAATGTATCAACCTCGTTAAAATAATGAAACGGCCTATATCCGAGGATAGTTCATAACCATTATGTCAACCTCGTTAAAACAATGAAACGTGAAACAATTTTGTCAACCTTCAACCCATTTTCAATGGACTGAAGCTTGGGGGGCATGTACCTCGGATTGAGTCATGATGCTGGGGGGCATGCCCGTTTCATTTCCCATCAAGCATAGTTTTTCGTTTCAAGCTTGTGTAAACATGAAACCGAATCCAATCAAAGTTCTCTATGGTTCAAGCTTGTGTAAAAATGAACCCATACCCGGGTCACCTTTAAGCTCTTTTCTGACTCGTAAAATATGAAAAGATCGCCAAGTATTTTTTCCTTTTTGACTCGTTAAAGAGAATAAAAATGATGGTCCGCTTTCAGCTCTTTTCCTGACCTTTTAAAGAGGAAAAGATCGCCGAGTTGTCCCTCTTGGCTCGTTAAACAGTTACTAAGGGGCGGTCGTTTTAAGTTCTTTTATCGACCGTTAAAATATAAAAAGATTACCGGGTTTTTGTCGTTTCAAACTCGTTAATGGTTACGAAACGAC